>OX103971.1:53954183-54093633 GCA_944470395.2 Schistosoma turkestanicum
GCAACTTTATGTTATTAATAGTAGGTATTTAGTGAATGAATGTTAACGGTTTTGTTCTTAAGAAGAAAATCAAATTGAAGATGTGAATTCTAAGTGTTTTCAAAAGATCAATTTGTATCCAAATGAGAGTCAATAAATGTACATTGTCTTAGCTCAATTTCTATGAGGTTATTTGTTTATATGTTGACAAATCTTCCTGTAAAGAGATTGTGGTTGGTTTATGGAGCTGGAAGAATGATGTTACATTATATTGAATTTTGTATGCTGAAATTGTACTCGCTCTGTTTTTTCATTTAGACACAAATAAATGCTATAAAAATTATGTAAATTTATTCAAATTTTACTTAAAATAATTTAAATTACATAAATAAAACAAATGTTATGATTTTTGTTATTTTGAAGTTGATGAAACATAAAGTGTAACTGTAATATTTTTCGAAGGTAAACGTTTTCATTGTTCCTACAATAAGAATAAACATAAAAGTTTCATTTGGTTAAGCATGTTACAGTGATAGAAAATAAGAAATTTCATTCAACGAAACTCAGATTAAGTTCAGTAAGCAGGTTAATATCAGTGCAAAATAACTAGAGATGTGTAGTTTTAGCGTTATGTAATCGCCTACAAGAACTTTGATATCTTTCTGTGTCGTCAAAGTGATTGCATTTAAATTTATCCTTTCAGTTCCGTAACATACATTTGATGCAAATTATGAACATAAATTTTCCGCAATAGTGATAAGTTTCAAGTTGATGCTTTTGGTTAATGCATATATTTTCTGTAAATTCTATTGTATTTTCATACTAAAATTATGTACCACTTTAATGACGATGTTTCTTTACTTCATTACTGATGATGAATAAACTCCAAACGAATTAATGACTAGTAGTAAACGAAATGAATGAACTTACATCACTATCAAATTAAAACCTTTTTAAGCAGCTCTTTCTGTGAAAAGTAAGTAACAAGTTTTAAGAACTAAAAATATCATTTGATTTTGAAAACTTTTTACACATAAATTCAATAATGTTCGATCAGTGTAGCAACATGGCTTCCAAATGAAACTGAAAAGACTTATATCACTATTTCTGTTTGGTGAAAAATATACTTTCCAAATACTGTGGTGGCTTTTTCAAGTATTTTATTAGGTTAATATCACTTTTACGAGGTATATTAATCCTCTAGGAAGTGGGTATCAAGTTTTCATAGGTCCCGGTAAATGATGATTTTATAAACTTTTAATAAATGTTCATGGAATCGATAATGTGACTGTTAAATGTTTTATGCTGTGAAAGTAAAATTCAGAGGAAACTTTGCTGTTTTGACAAATTCATCAAATTGATTTATCATGATTACTTAAGATTTTCAAGTAGAAATCTTGATGTAGAAAAGAAACATCAAGTTAATTAGTATTTCGAAATTAAATTATGCATTAAGAATACATTGGCGACATAAATTCCCCAACGATTTCTTCAACTTTCTTCTTTATAAATAGAAGATGAAGAGAATTCTGTCAAAATTTTCTGGGTTTAATTATCAAAAAGACCACTTTAACATTTACTCAACATAATTATTATTTGATTGATTAGTACGATTATTCATTAGTGGTTGATTGTAGTTTCATTTCGCAGTCAGTGAATAGGTCATAACGAGTTGGTTGTAGTTTGAATATGTCATGAGATAATATGAAATGACTGATTCACTGCTTATATCATGTTGCGTGATGAATGTACCATAAAATGACCACGTTTTATTTTTAGTTCTACAATAAAATTAACAATTTTTTTCACTTGATGTTGAAAGAAACAATCAAAAATTAGAATACTAATCGAGGCAGTAATTTTGACTTGTACTCACAGTATGATTTTTTCTTATTGCATCTTCTCTCTCTCTTCCTCTGTCTTCCAGTAATGTCTAGGTAAGTAGCGAGCAAACAGAGATATCGTAACATTCAGTAAAAACATAGTGCATAGTTATCAATATTTGATGATAATTTTCTTGAATGAAGCTACACTTATACATGATCTAGATTTCAAATAGAAGAAACGATTAAAAATATTTTAATTGAATTTATTCGTTAAGTAATTCTAACATTTGTCAACTCCCACTGGTTTTGAGGATAATGAAACCAGCATAGTTTATTTCCCAAAATTTACTAAGTGAATGTATCTCCGAATGCACACGCTTTCTGTTTAATTATAAACCAAATCTCGATCTAAGAAATATCTTGTAAATCAAATTACTGACATTCAAGCAGTCATGCGTAAGTTGCCGAAAAATAAGTAACGTCGTAGTGTAAAAAAGTAGTGTAGCATAAGATATTTGTGATATATCTGAATTAATAGAAGTTAGCTACACTAAAAATCCTGTGACTAGTGTCATCGAAATGAAAACTATTTGAAAGTAAACGAACATTGAACCAATGCAGTGAAAGTAAGTTATAACTTCTCTGCCCACATAGTTCTTTTATATCAGTGAAAAAAGTGTAGTTCAATTGCTATAAGACTATCGTTACGAAAGTCAAACATTTATAATCAAAAACATTCATGCTTTAGATAATATATTCACCATAGGAGCAATAGGATGTTGTAAACATGATAGTAAGTCCTAGGATCGAAAATTAACTGTCTCTAATATTTATTTGAGTTTCAAACACAAGTTTCATGTTTATCAACATCAAATTTTACATGTCTAATTTCCCAGAAAGCAATATATCGTGTGTAGTTTATTTAGATCAACACAATACCTGTTACTCTGAAATCAAAAAATTTTTTTACTGAAAACAGACTTTTTGCAGTAAGAAAGTAGCAAGTTTAGTTTTAAAAAAGTTGTTCACAACCCACTAAATCAGCCTATTACAAATAAAACAATTACTTTATTGTTACCATTCGCAATATGAATCATTAAATGACTGAATTTGTCATTAAAATAAGTCCTTATGTAAATATTATCCAAAATATGAAGGAAGTAATTGAAAATAACTAAACATATAAATTTATATTAATAAAGCTAAGCCTGTAAACAATGAATTCGGTAGATAGATATGCTTCATGTTGTTTCGAAGTTACATTTGAATTGATTTTCTTTGATGCGTAATGTTATTTTATGTTCATCAGATACCTTCTCTTTTGATCTATGTGATAGAAACATCCTGATAATTGATAAATTAAAGAACTAAGTTCATTTCTGTAACGTTTTTATAGTGTTCAACACAGGTGAAGACATTTGCTCGACAGACATTTTTAGTATTCTACTTATGACTACATTTTCTCGAGATAATTACTGCTATACGAAATCCAGTAGAACTAATCTCAACAACACAGTTCATTATCATCAGGTGCATTTGTGGAAATTCAAGAGATACATGCAAATAAATTATATTTAGACTAATCATCTGAATAATGTTTTTTTTCCTTGATCAAACTTTAAATCACAAATTCATTTGAGTCAAATATGAAGCTTATGCTACTTTTATTTTATTTAAAAAATGTTAACTTACGACTCCCTTTTTAAAAAAAAGAAACATTAATCGCGTTGGTACGAATTTCCCGATCATACGTTTAAAACCATCTGTACATAAGCTCGGAACAGGAATCTGGTTTTTCAGTTTAGGGCAATATAAGGGTTTATTGTATTTCATATGCAAATAAATTATATTCAGAATAATGATCTGACTAATGTCTTTTTGAATAATTAAGTAAAAAATCACAAATTCATTATAATGAAACAAAAAACTTACGCCTCCACTTTTCACTATTAATTTTATTCAAAATAATAAAACGTTTTGCATTTCAAATCAAATCAGTGTTTGATATTAGTCAAATAATACAAGTTGGGCAAACACATATTTTTCAAACAACATCAAATAGGAGATTCATCCAAACGATTGTTTTAACCGAGATTATTCTCGGATTTTTGAAATTCGAGAAATTAAAATATCGAAACCAACTACTAATTCAATCAAAAATTGAACAGATGTAACTAGTTTGATATGTTCGGTAATGATCTAATTTATCGAATGACAAGTTACAAGATCGATTCTTCATATTCTATATATAAAAGTAAGCTAACCTTATGGAAATTTGGATTTTTAATAATCAGTTGATACACTTATAAATATTGTGGTTTGTGTGGATAATAGGTAAGGTTGGTTTGTCATAGAAAAATAAACACTGAATATATGGGAACGGTTACTGGAAAACATGCCACAGTTGATGAAATGAAGTGAAAGTTAGCAGATTTTCCATGGTAAAATAAAAACAAATTTTCTTCTTTGCTTTTGAATCCCATAGATACGTTCATCTGACAGATATTTCTACTCGAATGAGCACAAATCACTTTTTCCGCATGACATTAGAACAGTGTCAAGTATCAGAACCCAGTCAGAAACAAGCAAAATATGTTCAGAATGGATAACCTATCAAAACCATAACTAAAACAGCTTATACATTTACATGAATTGCGAAATTTTTACTTAAAACTAACTGAATTTTTATTTTAAGACAAATTGACTAAAACAGGTTTGTTAAATGATTTTATGAATTTTGTAACCAAAAAACTATGTGAAATGTTTTAGTGTGAAATTAGTCGATAACATTATTTTCAGAAAACCGTGTTTACAATATTCAGTAATAATATAAAAATCTTATGTTTGGACTAATGTTTCTGTTGTTAACAAACTTCATTATTTAACAAAAATAACTAATAGAACAGTTAACACTTACCAGTTGGTATTATTTCTGAGCAAACAGTAAGGAGAACGATTAAAAATAAAGCACAATACATAATTAGGGGTAACGGTGAATTGGTTGATATTGAAAATGCAACAGGCTTTATATAATTTTTTGAACAGTGAAATCAGGACCCTACCGTGAATGACAGTCAGATTTAAAAAATCTTATGAATTAATTCACCATGAATGAAAATATTTTCAATCATTTTATGATTTTAAATGATTGATAACTAGTCAATCAAACTGTCAAATGTTCAATGGATTATACCCTAATCCATCAATCTTTCTATACTTTTGCAACTTGTGATTCAGTTAGTAATATTCAAAATCGCTTATCCGCTGAATGTTAATTACTAAAATTCGGTCTTATGGCAATGATGATCGAAGTATCTTAACTTCGTTAGTTTTTACCAGAATCCATCTTATGAAATTTAGTGAAAATATTTTAGTACATTTTATTATCATATAAAACAAAATCATACTAGCTGAATACCTGTGTCAGACAGGGTGGCATACTCTCACCCTTTCTTTTGCATCTGGTGTTTGACTGGATTAGTAGGACGACAGCATCTGAAGGGGAACGCTGGATACAGTGAACAGCTCGGATGCAGCTGGACGATTTGGACTTTGGGACGATCTAGCCCCCATATTCCACACATTAGGACAAACGAATTAGAAGACGACCGGCATGACAGCAGCCTCAGCAGCAATAGGTCACAACATACACAACGCGAAACGCAGGATTCGTCGTTACACTGCAACATGCACCAACCAAATTACACTTGACGAAGAAGCTTTGGAAGATGTAGAAACCCTTAGATATCTGGAGAGCATCATTAATGAGGAAGGTAGATCTGATGCCGATATGAAGGCGCGGATTTGTAAAGCGGGGGCAGAAGTTCTACAATAGAAGAGCATCTCGAACTCAAACCAAATATCGACCAACAGCAAGGTCACTATTTTCAATACAAATGTCAAGACAGTTCTACTGTTCTAATAGAGTGGAAAGCTGGAGAACTACGAAAGCCATTATACAGACAATACAAGTGTTTATAAACAGTTGTTTACGCAAAGTACTTCGGATCCATTGGCCAGATACCATCAGCAACATCTTACTTTGAGTGAGAACAAATGAGATTCGAGTGGAGGAAGAAATAAGGAAGAGGTGATGGAAGTGGATTGGACACACATTGAGGAAAGCCCCAAACTGCATCACAACACGACCCTTCACACGCAATCATAAAGTTATAGATTTCAGAACTTGTTGATTGTTTCAATGGTAAAGATTTATTGCTAGCCCGTGTTAGTAAAACATGGTAATTTAAAATTAGTTAGTATGCTACATTAATATAATGTGTCAACGATATCTGAATAAATTATTCGCTTGCTCTGATTGTTACAGTGTTTCAGAAAATTTTTTATGCTTTATTCCGACTTGATAATTAGTATGCTAATAGTTTTCTAATGCATTATGAGAACCGCGAAAATCAGAAATGAATAATAACTTGTAGTAAAAGGCGTCATACAAATCTAACAAATAAACACATGATTAATAGCCAAAAATCATTCATAAATACACATGAGATGGATTAGTATACTGTGAGAATGAATATCAATTAAAAACGTTTAGATGATGTGATCTATCATGTAGAAATGTATAGTAAAATAGAAGAATTTTACAAAAATTATTACTGATTGCCAAACGCATTCATGTGGAAGACAATGAAAATGAACTAGTGTTGCTTAATATTGTGACGGTTATTTAAATGATTCAGGTAATGAGTATAGTAGTAATGATGATTTTTAAGTGGAGGTGCGTTATTTCATTGTCAAGATTAAAGCACGTAATAATCCAACGGTCAGAATAATAAGTGTATGAAGTTAGATATTTCAGGTGATAACAATGACTGACTCATGAAATGAATGAAACTCGTCAGTCACTACGACTCTATAATGCAAATCATAGAAATGTGCTCACTATTGAATAGCTTGGTGAGGAAATTCTTGGAGTTCCATAGGGAAGCCGTGATCAGTTGACGTGAATCCTGTCTAGTGTGTGAGGCCATCATCCATCGAAGACGATGAGTGAGGTTGCACAAAATCCCTAGATCGATCAAAGTTAGACATTCACACCACTGGATGCCGGCTCATGGTCTATAGGCCAGGCGGTCGCACTGGAGAACAACGGTCTTAGGTTGGATTCCCTCTTGGATGAGCACTGCTGACAAGTCACATATTAATTACAGATCGGCCGTCTGGTGCATGCAGATTTTTATCAGTGGTGGAAGAATTATTGATTCATGAGTTTGATGAAATGTATGTTATGGTTGTTGACTGTACTGGGGTTTATTGCCAAGCAGATATTTTTTGCCGGAGAGCTGATCTATATCTTGGTCTGACACCTACCTTCAACGTAAAATGGGTTGGAAAAGACTAGTTCTGAAATAACACACCTCTTCTCACCCCCACACATTTACGATGTCGTTTGTAAACTAATGTTTTTAATAATCATCGATTCTTGATTTCAACATAAAATCCATTGAATTTATATAGTGCTCGATGTTTGAAATGTTCAATACGATTTACTATGAAATTCATACAAAATGAAGATTTATTATGTTTGTTTTTATATGAAGCAAATACTTCAACATGATATTCCGTTAATAACAATTTTGTTTTTTGATTGCTGAAGTAAGATTTTTATAGCATTTATAAATGTTTAAGAAATTTGCAACCTTTTGTCGCTCGTATTTTCGTTGTATATAACAGCAAGTCGAATTACTAACCGCTTATTTCGAATGAATTACGTTTTACTGAAATAATTTAACAGTCCCAAGTATTAGCTACAGGAAAATTTATACATCTGAGATGTCTTGGTTTGGGTTATCTTTCATGGTTGCTGTGATCTAAATATATTGATATACTCTGCTTATTAACGGTTGCATAATTTTTTTACATATATTCGTTTTCTGGTTTATTTCCACACTAAAATGGGTAAAACAAGTTTTGAATGTTCCGAAAACAATATCTCATTCACATTCTGACAACAGTTTATGAAGACACAAAGTGTTAAGTGTCCACCATTGCTTCTAGAATCAATTACAGCACTCTAGTTAACCTTATTGATTATCAATACTGTGTGTCACAATTTGAAATTTCATTCGTTTGTTTTATAAACCCTTTCCCTCCGACTTCATCAGTTTTCAGATATGCTGCTAGTGTATACAATTCCAGTGGACAAAAAGTTATTTCATTTCCAGAGAAATCCTCTTTCAACATACAATTTAGGGTTTTTTATGTTTGGAAACGAACAATTAGCTTCACTAACTTGCACTCTGAAATATGTAACCAGTGACAAATGCTGTGTCTCCAAAATTCATTTGCTGTATCCAATAGTGGAAATTCACCTCAACTCCCTCAGAGAAATCCAAGCTTCCTCTATCTGGAGACTGGTTAGCCATTTTTCTTGATCTAGGTGGTCGGAGTAGACTACTTCTAAAAGTAGGAACTGCTCTCTCTTAATAAAAGCCTGTTGACAACTCTTAATTGCTCTCAGTAAGATGGAGCCATTTTGTATGAGGTGAAAAGTTCTCTTGCTGGCGAAAAAGTTGGCGTGATAACCTAGACTCAAAGTTAAGTACAAATTATCAAAAAGATGACTATATTTATGGGTATTTCGGATGAAATAAATAGTAAATACAGGAAAATCAATATAAAACTTATTGTTGGAGGTTAGTTATAATTGAACTGGAGAAAGATGCAAAAGTAATAACTTGCAAAATACATAACTGGAATGTGAGAATTATGAGAAAACGTTTGTGTGACTTCAGATTGAATCTGCTCAAAATGTTGAATAATACTACTATATTCAAACGTAATATTTTGAAATGAGTCTTGTTTTTTCTCTTTTCAGCCGATAGCTTGATTTTTGTATGGCTGAATCCCATTACTTGATTCAAAATTGGCAGAGAACATTTTCACATTATTTTGTTCACGTACTTATTTTAGTATGCAGTAAATCAGACTGCTTCCAGGTTTTAATGATCCGCTACTTCAAAATAAAAATTGATTTATATCCACTTGTTCGTAAGCGTCAACTTAATTCGATCATTCTTCAAACTTGTATGACACAGTGACAGTTGTGCTTGAGTGTCGATTAAGGTTCGAATCTTCTGATGCAGAATTCCTGCAGTTTTACAATAAAACAATCATTTTGATTTCATATTCCGAGTAATAAAATCTAAAATGTTCACAAGAGAGTTTTTATTTTGTGTAAGAGATTGACATTTGTAATTATTATGTGCATGCATTTTAATATTTAGTAAAGATGGTAGGGAGTTGTTATATTCTACATACTGCATGGATCAGTAATGTATGCTTTTAACAAATGTCATCATTCACTTCAATTCACATGCCTTCAAAATAATAACTTGTAATTCAGAAACTACAAATTTCTCAACTATGTACACGTTAGTAATTCATGCTATGTGTAGAATAAAACAACTCTCTTCCATTTTTTTCAAACAACGTCTCATGAATTCGCTTTCTTCTAATATTTACAAATGTTAATCTCTTACACAAAATAAAAACTCTCCTGGAAACATTTTAGATTTTATTACTTGGGATGTGCGAAGACATTGACTGTTTTATTGTAAACCTGCAGGAATTCTGCATTAGATGTCGACAACTCTGATCAAGCTGGTGATTTATGAACGAAATTAAAGGAGACTAAATAAACTCAATTTGCATAAAACAATCTTACTGGAGTAGAAAATAAATTAAATCAGTACAACCAAAATAAACCTATCGTTCATACACGTTGTTCCACTTCTCTTTTTGAACCGAGCAACAACAAACATTTTCATAGACTTACTTGAATCCATTTATTTCGTTATGCAATCGCTGACTTCAAACAACTTGTAATACCTAAAAGTTAAAGAGTGGTTTGGAAATTCGTGTGTCAGTAGATCTGGTTGAAATTTATTTCGATCATAAATGAGCAAAGGATAGCAATGATGTAAATAATTCTAAGACACCAGATATAAATTGTGACAGTAAGTAGTTACTTAATATATAGGCGCTAATGAAGGCAAGAGTTAAATGGATATTGCTCAATCAGTTTTAAACTAAAGCTATTGAACTGGGCGATAATACATTCATGGTGTGAGAATTAATCAGTTCATCGAAATATTCGATGGTGACTAATTATAGTTTGTTGTGTCAAGCCGGATAAATGAATAAGACAGTTTACTTCGTCACACATATTGATTACTTACAGAATTCACTTAAGGAAACTTCAGGAGACTTGATCTTGGGTGTTTGTCAGTTACTTTAGAAGATTTCAACATATCGACTTGAGGTTCTACATTTACATAATGGTTTCAGGTTAGGCTGTTCGTCCTTTTGATTGAAGTCTTTTAGGAATATGTTAAAAATTTGAGATAAGGCCTTCCTTCCATTCAACTAATATAGCTGCTTTGAAAGGTGTATTTGAATTCTTGACACAGTTGGAAGTAACATGAAACGAATATTTTTGACCTTTGAATCTCTGTACATTTAGTTTTCTACATCAATTACGGTTTGGATTCATGATAGGTTCTGTTGGATACAATGTTGAGCACGATACTGAGATGGATAAATCATGGTTTTCCATTGATCATGGCCTCATTCGTCTTGTCTAGTTTTTCATATTTATCAATGAACGTTTTGTGATTGATTGTTGTATTTTAGCCGCTTCATGATGTCTACTAATTCTTCTTCTAGTGTATCATCGACACGTATTGTGTCTAAACAATGAAACAGTGTCGTGACTAATGCTCTGTAATAACTGATATAATGAAAGCCATTAAAATTCAGGTATAGAACAATCCAAGAATTCTTTGATGAAGCGAAAGTTGGACTGTATCTTCAACTCTCCATTGTATGACGATAGTAGAAAGTAGAAAACGTCATTCATTTCGTGTTTCTTAGTGAACTGTATGCTATGATGGAAACAGGTTTTAATGGCTTACTCTAGGAGAGCATGAATCTTATTCTATGTGATCGAATCTTGAAACAGCTGTCGACTGGTCCAAATGCAAAAGTGAGCTAAAATGGAAATTGATAGTTTGAATACAATCAGCTCTTAAGACTCAGAACATTCACAGTGGTATTTAAATTGTAATCAGTATAAATAATGGACTGATTGGATACAAATAATCTGTTCATATCGAGGTTCCTTAAATTCTACCAGCCAAAAATAGCCGTGTTTATCAATATTGAAAATCATCTATTCGATGAGACAGAGAAGTCCTAATGCAATATCATTCTATACAATTACCTTTCTTTGATAGATGGATTTAAACTCCAAGGAGTTGAAATCAATTAAGATAGCTTAGAAACCCGATTACTAGGTAATCTTATCCGCATAAAACTCCAGTCTACTGAAAATGAATGTCTGAAATTAATATGATCATGGGTATGACTCTATAAGTTTGTGACGCTTCAGAATATTGCATGATACTCTTCACAGACGTGAGTGCCCTAAGACGTAAACATTTCGTTTTTCTCACTTGTAATTATTTGATTTCGTAAATCTTAGTCTGAATATTGCAGTCATGAATAATATGTGTTCATAGACTTAAATTCTTTTTAAATAAACATATTTTTATTTTGAACAATAGTGCGCATGTAAATAGCTGAACATTGCCATAAGCTTTTACGCTCGTCTCTAGGTATGCTTAAGCTATCACGAGTTCAGCTTAGTCGAACAACGAGAACAAACAATGAACCAGAGTCCAGGTAGGCTACTGTGATCCCTTGACCAAACTGAATCAGCAAGAAGTCTTGATATAGTGTAGAAATTGTATTCTACAAACACCCAGCCAGCAAACAATGAATCCAAGCACTCAAATAGCGTTCATTTATACTCTATAGAGACGTCCTTGGGATAGACACAAAAATAGCACACCAAAATGACACAGTAACCAATAACAGCCAAGGATTTTCCTGGTGGGAAACGTGATCTCAAGGTCAACGGATCGGTCCATGAAATAAATCCAAAATAAAGATATTTATCAAGCGAGTTCTGGGGATCTAACATCCCCAAGATAAACAAAATCGATCCAAGTGTTGAGAATTCTTTGATTTGTTTAATTATTCTGAAACAGAATACGAAACCGTGATATATTCTCATGTAAGCATACATTCGAGTTATTGAGAATATGTCATGCTCTGTTCACTGTGAGTATACTACTCTCTAAAATTTAAGGATTCATAGGTTGATTATTTGTAAGAATTGCGAAAAATATTAGTATAAAGGAAGAGATGGTTTGTCCGTCAATAATGAATAAATCTAACTCATGCCATACTGAAAACAGAGACATGACCATTAAGACATTTGATTGCATTTTTCATAATGACGAAAGCTTCTCATGTAATACTGCGTCATATCACAGGTTTGAGATTAACTGAAGAAATGATACGTCAGATGCATCCATCACTTACGCTATTACTCACCTAATTAGGTTATATTTTTACAGAGTTAAGCTTATTTGTCGTCATTCTGCAACATAGATGATAATGAAGGAGTAATTAAAGCTTGTGATCGCATTTGACGGATTGTGAAATTCTTATGCAGCTGGAAATCAAATGACATATTTAACATAATGGTTTCAACCAAACAGCCCAATGTGACTATTCATGTCACTGTATCTGACTGTAATAATTATTTGTCGTGACGTTTGAAAATACAACCAAGATAGTTAGATGTGAATATTCATCAAGAAATCTTAGGTTTGATGAACTATACTCCCTGAAAACTTAAAAGGTTGTGAGATACTTCGGTTCTTTGCTAGAGTTTGTATTTTATGAACACAGAGTATTAGATGATTTCCATTTTAAGTCAATCGAACATTAAAATATCAAATTAAATGAAGAATACTTAAGATGTTTTGAGAATAATACAGGATTAACTTTCCAACAACAGCTGTTGTTAACAATATGTGATCAGTGAACATCAGTAAATTTAGAAGAAATCTGAATGTACTTCAGTATTTCGGTCAAAATAACTGGGTCATTGTGCTGCGAAGCTTGATAAAATTCTTGTACACACATTTTAAACTGTAAATATCTCTCTACTAGAAAAAATTATCACTTACAAGTAGGTTGACTATTTTCGTTTACACCTTAATCAGTCTATTCAGACCATAATTTGTTTGACCATTATGATACTTGCCCAACATTCAGAACAACCAGACAAATCATTCAAAAATCTTTGACATATTTGCACCGTTTCAGTTCTGAAAAGGTACATTCCATACACTTGATATTATCAAAGAAAGCTACAGTTAAGTAATCGCGACTGAAACATTCAACTAACTTGCTAACAAAAATAATTATTGTAGACATTATGACAATCAAAATTCAATTTTGTACTATTCAAAACCCAAAATAATCATAATCTTTCCTTATACTTTCGTTTGAAGTGATTTCATGTGGCGTACATGTGTATGAGTTTAAAAATAAATTTGTCGTATTTTATCAAGCTACTCCAAAGAATGATTTTTTTTCAAGACAGTTGTTTTGAAGGGAATGAATTTCATTTAAATACTCACAAAAATGAACAAACCACCATCACACACAACTTCATTGACCTTATCGATACGAATATTGTCGCACTATTAATGAATACTAGATGAACATAAAAGCCGCCCGTTAAACTTTGAAATTAATCACAAAATAGTATCTTGAAGTTAGAAGGCACTCAGACTACTGTTGATAATGTATTGTTTTACGATATCAGTATTCCATGATTTTTGGTAGACTTAAGTTAAGTACAAAATTGGTAAAGACTGTTAACCCATTTTAATTTGATATGGCGCAGAATATTATCGTAGATTTACCCATGTGTTTTACAATTAGTATTTCCAACATATAGAACATGTACAATTCTATCAAGTAGCAACCCCAAAAACGGTGACATTACCTCCTTCCTTCCTTCCTTACTTACTGAATTACTAACTTTCTTACTTTCTTACTAACTAACATACCTCCTTAATTCCTTTTTCTGTTACCTTTGTAAAGAATAAGCCACTAACTAGCAATCTCCAACCTACACTTTCATAGAATGGTAATCCTCTAGGAGTCAAATGTTTCGGATCGTTACAACTAATCATTTAAATGTCTTTACCTTGACATTTCAGTGTTTATGAGTGAGGACAAGTGGATGGATGACTGATTCAGTTTTTCGCGAGGAATCATTATTTAAGAATATTTCGGTTTTACTTCAATAACATAATTTTTCAGTGTAATATTTAATTTATTTTGTAGCGTACTATTTTGTTTAAGATATTATTGATTTAATTTTGGTGTGGCGTTTATTAAAGAAATGATGCTCTTTGTATTAAATCAAATTGAACTCTGTTCAAAATGATATGCAGCATACAAATTTGTTATAATTTCATCTATATATATATTTTTCTAATTAATTGTCGAATAGATGTATCAATTATTGTGTAAATGAGTATACTTTCAATTAGGGATGTCGTATTTTCTATCACTCTCGTTTATGCTTACTTAGCGTCCTGAGAATTTTCATTGTTCCTCGTTCCCAAGTATAGAAAGTAGGATGAAACGTTTACAAAACATTTCCTCCAAATAGTAATTAAATTTTCATAATTTCGTCTTTTTTTATAGTTGACGGGATTGCATAAAATTATGATCTATAAAGTGAACAAAACTCATATCATCATACCACAACTAGAGAGACTTTTCATCAAATGGTTATTGAAGTTAATGCATTTGTCTTTTGCATTTTTACTCACCTTCATCAACCATGTTTCATATTGCAATCAACTTAGAAATTTATCAATTGGACAATATGCCTGTTAGAGGAAAGAAGTTGTCTTCCATTTCGCGAACAGACATTTAGACCATGTAAACGATATACAGTTCAATTAATTGATTTTCTTTTCATTAAATACCGATTACCATGAACTTCGTCCAAGAGGTTTTAGATATTTTATTGACCAAGTGGTGGTAATTTTATATGGACATGAGTCAGTAAATGTTTATCCCTAGACCACTTAAGAACAACCTGGTATTTCTAGTTATGATAAAATATTCGAAATGGCATGCTTTCAAGATAGGTGGGTTATTCTACTTGAAATAAAAGGAGCTCACACAACAAAAATTTGCCACCATGCAACTTATATGTTCGATACATTATTACTATCAGTTTTAGTAGACCAGAACAGCTGCATTCGATAGACTTTTACTCAGAATTTCAAATGAATGGTAACCGTTAGTCATGTTCAAAAACAATTTTTGTTGACCATACACTGATGCTCCGTTTGTTTCTTTTTATTCGAAATCCTATTACCACGAACGTTGTCCAAGTGGTTTTCAAAAACATTTATATATTTTACTGACCAGTGAAGAATGCTGGTAATTTTATCTGAGCATGAGTCGGTAAATGTTAGTCCCTGGATCCTTTAAACACATTCCAATATTTCTAGTCATAATTATTTGAAAATTTTTCTACAAAATTTTGTAGATTATAGAAGGCCATGATCACTTTGCGATCTAGCAAGGAAAGTATTGACAATGGTTTTTCCACATATTTAGAGCACGTGAGTGAGAATGATATACTAATGAAATCATTCACGAATAATCTTCCCAACAGTGATTTTAATGAAAATGTCATGAGCAAGAATAGTTTTTCAGTTTTCTGTTCAAATTCTGAGTATGAAAAAATAAGTGAATGAGTAAACTTCCGCCCCATTGAATAACTCATCAACACTATGAGTTTTAGTTGAAATCGATGTATGTATATAACAGTAAAGAAAATGTTATATATTGACTTCTTATACGAACTGGCAAGTGAGATATTACCATTATTCGTTTAATTCACCGCAAGATTAGAGTAGCGTGACAATAATATCTAGTATTCAGAAATACTGAAGGAAAAACCACGTCTACTGTAAAGTCAGATGAGATGTTTGACACATTGAAATCCGTTATTGTTTTGCCGATGATCAGCTGATATCATTCAAAAGTATGGAGAAAGTCAATGTGGTATCGTATTTTAGAACAACAAGTATATGCTGGAACTTTCATGCATCTACAAGAAAGTATGAAAAGCTTTTTCCATTGACAAGTCAGTAAAATAGAATGATTCTTAGGTACTTGTACTACGATTATATGAACGACTGTTGCTTATCGGCTTCCTAAATCATCTGAAATAAAATACTAATAGATGATCTAGTTTTTCAAAGCATTAGTAATTTGAGAATACAGCTACGACGATGATGTTGAGGGAAGGTATGCGAAATTATATTAAATGTTGGTGTAGGCGCGCTTATCAAAGAATAAGCGCTGAGCCATTATTGTTAGTCTATTACGGTAACCAATGAACGTACAAAATGGTTGTGACATTCAATTTACAGGCGACTGGTTGTTTAAATTCATAAAATTTAGGCGCCATCCTCAAGATCAACAAAATAGTATATAAGATACTAATTTCGTTTTCAGCAGTGCTAATCTATTTATCAATTATGAAAAGCATTCTATTCCTTCTTTGCTTACTCGTCATTACATGCGAAATAATGCTGAATGGTAGGTAGTTTTCCATTCCACACAAAACGACAAACGAAGGAGAGGACGACCGGCATGACAACAGCCACAGCAGCAATAAGTATCAACATGCACCAACCTAAATACACTTGACAAATAAGCTTCGGAGGATTTAGAAACCCTTAGATATCTGGAGAGCATCATTAATGAGGAAGGTAGATCTGATGCAGATATGAAGGATCGGATGAGTAAGGCGGAAGCAGAATTTCTACAACAGAAGAACATCCTGAACTCAAAAGAAATATCAACCAACACCAAGGTCACTATTTTCAATACAAATATCAAGGCAGTTCCACTGTTCTACTAGGGTAGAAACCTAAAGAACTACGGAAGCAGTCATCCAGACGACAGTTGATTACGCAAAATTCTTCGGATCCGTTGGCTAGACAACATCAGCAACAAACTACTGTGGGTGAGAACAAATGAGATTCGAGTAGAGGAAGAAATAAGGAAGAGGCGATGGAAGTGAATTGGACACACAATGAGGAAAGCCCCAAACTGCATCACAACACAAGCCCTGACATCCAATCCTCAAGTTATAGTTTACAAAACGCGATGCGATTGAAATGTCAAATGTCAATCTCTTACACAAAATAGAAACTCTCTTGGAAACATTCTAGATTTTATTACTAAGAATATGCGATCATAATAACTGTTTTATTGCAAACCTGCAAGAATTCTGCATTAGATGTCGACAACTCTTATCAAGCTGGTGATTTATGAACGAAATTACAAGAGCCTAAATAAACTCAACTTGCATAAAACAATCTTACTGGACTAGAAAATAAATTAAATCAGTACAACCAAAATAGACCAATGATTCATACACGTTGTTCCATTTCTCACATGATGTTTTCAGGTTAGGCTGTTCATCCTCTTGATTGAAGTCTTTTAGGAATATGTTAAACATTTGAAATAAGGCCTTCCTTCCATTCAACTGATATAGCTGCTTTGAAAGGTGCATTTGAATTCTTGACACAGATGGAGGTAACATGAAACGAATATTTTTGACCTTTGAATCTCTGTACATTTAGTTTTCTGCATCAATTACTGTTTGGCTTCATGATAAGTTCTGTTCGATACAATGTTAAGCACGATAGTGAGATGGATAAATCATGGTTTTCCATTGATTATGGCTTCATTCGTCTTGTCTAGTTTTTTATATTTATCAATGAACGTTTTGTGATTGATTGTTGTATTTTAGCCGCTTCATGATGTTTATTAATTCTTCTTCTAGTGTATCATCGACACGTATTGTGTCTAAACAATGAAACAGTGTCGTCACTAATGCTCTATTGTAAATGATTAAACTAAATCTATCCTCCTCAAAAACGTGATAGCCCTAAGACTTAAACATTTCGTTTTTCTCACTGGTAATTTTTTGGTTTCGTAAATCTTAGTCTGAATATTCCAGTCATGAATAATATGTGTTCATAGGCCTGAATTGTTTTGAAATATACATTCGATAGACTGTTACTCAGAATTTCAAATGAATTGTAACCGTTAGTCATGTTCAAAAAAATGTTTGTTGACCATACACTGATGCTCGGTTTCCTTCTTTTTATTCGAAATCCTATTACCAATAACATTGTCCAAGTGGTTTTCAAAAACATTTATATATTTTACTGACCAGTGAAGAATGCTGGTAATTTTATCTGAGCATGCCTCGGTAAATGTTAGTCCCTGAATCCTTTAAACACATTCTAATATTTCTAGTTATAATTATTTGAAAACTTTTCTATAAAATTTTGTAAAATTCAAAGGATTTGATCGCGTTGAAATCTAGCAAGGAAAGTATTGACAATTATTTTTACCACATAATCAAAGCATATGAAAGAAATGGATCTATTAATGAAATTATCTAAGGTTATAAGTTTATCCTATGTCATTCATAAATTATCTTCCCAACATTGATTTTAATGGAAACGTCATGATCAAGACTAGTTTTTCTGTTTTGTATTCAAATGAGACTTCGGCATATCCGAGTATGAAAAGATAAGTGAGTGAGTAAACTTCCGCCGTTGCATAACTCGTAAATACTATGAGTTTTAGTTGAAATCGATGTATGTATATAACAGTAAAGAAAATGTTATATATTGACTTCTTATACGAACTGGCAAGTGACATATCACCAATATTCGTTCAATTCGCCGCAAGATTAGAGTAGCGTGACAATAATATCTAGTATTCAGAAATACTGAAGGAAAAACCACGTCTACTGTAAAGTCAGATGAGATGTTTGACACATTGAAATCCGTTATTGTTTTGCCGATGATCAGCTGATATCATTCAAAAGTATGGAGAAAGTCAATGTGGTATCGTATTTTAGAACAACAAGTATATGCTGGAACTTTCATGCATCTACAAGAAAGTATGAAAAGCTTTTTCCATTGACAAGTCAGTAAAATAGAATGATTCTTAGGTACTTGTACTACGATTATATGAACGACTGTTGCTTATCGGCTTCCTAAATCATCTGAAATAAAATACTAATAGATGATCTAGTTTTTCAAAGCATTAGTAATTTGAGAAGACAGCTATGACGGTGATATAGAGGGAAGGTATGCAAAATTATATTAAATGTTGTAGTGGGCTTGCTTATCAAAGAATAAGCGCTGAGCCATTATTGTTAATCTATTACAGTTACCGATGAACGTACAAAATGATTGTGGCATACAATTTACAGGCGACTGGCTGTTTAAATTCATAAGATTTAGGCGCCATCCTCAACATCAACAAAATAGTATACATGAGAGATAATAATTTCGTTTTCAGCAGTGCTAATCTACTTACCAATTATGAAAAGCATTCTATTCCTTCTTCGCTTACTCGTCATCACATGCGAAAAAATGCTGAATGGTAGTTAGTTTTCCAGTAACTATGGTGTTTTGAATTTATCAAATATCAGAATCAGTGTATCTTATAAATTAATAATGTGGGTAATGGTCAGTGCATATGATTTCTAAAGACTGTTAGACATAGTTAGTTAATTCAAATTTATTAGTTATTCTTTACAGATCAGATTTCTATGCTGATAATAGTTTTAAGTAATATAATGTCACGCTCGTCAGCTGATATCCTTGAAACTTTTACGGGTTCACCGTAGTCGATGAACGAGAACGAGACAATCAACCAGTGACAACGGTAGGCTACTCTGATCCATTGACCGAAAGAAACTAACGAGAAGTCTTGATATTGCGTAGAAATTGTAGTCAACACACACCCAGCCAGCACACAATGATCTCGAGCACACAAATCGCGTTTATTTATACACCATAGAGACGTCTTTGGGAGAGTCACAAAAACAGCACACTAAAATAACACAGTAACCAATCACAGCCAAGCCTTTTCCTGATGGGAAATGTGATCTCAGGGCCAACTGCTCAGTATATGTATAAAATCCGAAATTAAGACATTTATTGAGTAAGTTCTAGGGATCTGACGTCCCCAACAGATAACTCTGGATATTTCAGTAGGTGGCTAGATATTCATATATGTAGTTTTCGATATTAATTCCGAACGACATTCAAAAATCACAACCCAAACAATCCAAAAACTTACCGTGATCACTACCGCCACATTCTGTAAATCACGCCTCATCATTTTAAAAGCCTCATTTGTGTATGAATTATTTCACTCAATAGTTTGCACTGTGTTTGTAAAGAACAATCAGCAACTACTACTGCTTCACTTAACGTACTATTATACCAGTAGGGAGAACACTTTTTTAAATCACATAATGAGATTAGTTTAGTTTTAAATGAAATTACAGTGAAAGGAGGAGGTGTAAGTTTTAAAATGAATAAATACTACATTTCTTTGTGTGGAAGTATCATACTTTTTACAAAATAATGTTTTGAATATTCTTCAATTATTCATCTTAAGGATGTTTCATTGTCCCGGTTTATTGTTTACGTCAGTAGAAATGAATTGCTGAATTCACAAGACATGATCAAATGTCTTAGCCTTGTCATCGCGAATCGGTCATTATTCTCAAGGTAGTCATGTTATTCTCACGTATTGTAAATAGGTGAGCTGTAAAATTATATTCACATGGTTGATTCCAGTATACACTAAATTATTCTCTCTACTATGGTGTTTAGCCAATAAACGGAACATCAGAATCATTTTAGAGGAGAATGAATTTTAATCAAAAGTCATTCTTCATTAACTGATCAACTGGAATTGTAAGTGAAAAAAGTCCTACAAATTCGTGTTAGATGAATAAAACCAATTATTTCTGTGTCAGTAATTGCTTAGATGTCACAAATGACTCCATGAAAAAATATAACAGTCATGCTCTTCTGTTGATACAGCCATTAGCTGAAGTAGACTGAAAATAGATTCACTAGACGAAATATAAGCGGTTATTTCCTACTTTTCAGTTTATGATTAGTCATCAATTAAGTGAAATATAGATAACTCAGCATATGTCATCATATAAATCAGTATTCCGTCTCTTTAAAAATCCATATGGCTTAAGCAATTGAAAATGTATAATAATGCTATTATAGTAATCACAATTGTTATTAGTAGTATTATTTTTAGGTGAAATAATTGTGAAATCATTTTCATTTCATTACTTTATTTCATATTAAATATTTGTTTGGATTAAAGTCGGGTACACATATAAGTAATAATCTGTTTTCAGTAATTATGTTCACTATCAAGATTATTATATCTTAAATGTTGAGTGTAAATTCAAAACAATTATGGCCTAGAGTAGTGTGACAATTTCCAATCCTTTCTTATTCTTTATATATAACATCAATTTTATCTCTCCATTTGAATTAATCAGCTTGTCTGCTTGAACTTTTATTTAATTGACCTTTTATTATTTTTCATATAAAATGACTTGACAAGTGTATGTAATACACATTTTTGACTAGTGACTAGCTCTGTGAGGAATCTTCTCCGAGTTCTAGTGGGAAGACGTGACCTGTGAAGTTCAGCCTGTTCGGGTGTAGACAGTAACTACCGAAGACTGTGTATAAGTTTGCGCAACTCCATGAATTGATCAAGTTAGACATTAACACCGTTAGATTCCGGCGGTGGTCCGATGGTTAGGCGTTCGCGCACAAAACCGAAGGTCCTTGGTTCGAATAATGCGGGGTGCAGGAGTCGTGGATGCGCACTGCTGAGGAGTCCCATACCAGGACGAAACGGCCGTCCAGTGCTTCCAGGTTTCTAATGGTGGTCTAACATTGATCTATTCATGGTTTCAAAAATGTGTAACTTAACAGTCTTCACAACCCCGTAATGCAAGTATATGAGTGACCAGATTGTTCGAAATGTCTAGCGCGAACACGTCACATTTTCAAATCAGTTTCGTCTTCTGACTGTTCTATCAAAGTGTATTGTAAATCAAAAAGTTTTTCAGTTTATCTAAAAATTTTCATGTTAGAAGTGGACTTAACTGATAAAAATAAAATTTCTTTTTACCAATTATCACCTTGTAATCATATATTCTTATACGTATTATGCTTCAAATACAGGTTTCAAAAGGGTGCCCGTTTTGTTGATGACGTAAGTTATGAACTTCTTTAAAAACCTAATTTACTGTACTGAGTTTGATCTATCTTGAGTTACTTCTCATTGTTCTTAATTTTTACATGACACAGAAATTGAGGTCGAAGTTATAATCATTTTTATAGTCTCAAAATAGATTATCTGTATAGACTGATGAGAAAACTAAATTGACTAATTTAATTAACATATCACTGGCAATCCTAATGTATATTTGACTTCAATTATGTTTTTCAGTGAATTGAGGCTTAAGTACCTCTGAATACAATTGATGGAAGATAAATCTCAAGATTGGAAATTCTTAATTTTTTTAGTTCAATCTATTATTCATCAGAATACATAACTTAATTTTATTTTGCATTGATATAATTTTGTGTGACATCTAAAATTAAATGAGGGTGTGTATTTGGAAAATTGGATTACTGCAAACCGTCTTCGAAATAAACATCATGATAACATTCAAACAGTAGATCTGCACAAAAGACTATTATTTTTATTTAGTAATTTCAAGAGGGTTTTTATTAAATGGATATTCAGAATTTATTCCAGATTTACTATATTAATTTCCTACTAGCCTGTTATTTACACACATTGCTATGAAGACATTACTGTTTTGAAATACTTGAACGTAGCGAAGTTTTGTAAAACTTTAAGTTCATAAGCAAAAGGTGGATAATATATATCGAGCCTAATATGATTACATTTTGCTAAACTATCAAGGTGGTTAACATTTTAAATGAAAACTATCCTCCTGAAACGTTGGTAGTTGGAATTTATGTTAAAACTAGTTAAATAACAGACATTTTTTATTACATCACTATAGATGCATTGTTTCCTGAGAGTGTCTTTCTCATTTCCTTTATTAATTCCATGTGACCTGAGTGTAAGTGCTACATGTTAGTAATTCATATTTTTATGTAATTTAGCAACGTTTTACGCTATATAGATTATTATTTCGTGGTTGATATTTCTAAATTAATGGTAATAAATAGTTTTCAATACAGTGTGATTGAAGTTTAAATCTATATAAGACAAGTGCGAAAGCAGTTTAGTAATACCTCAAAATCAGTTCTTTTTTTATAGTTTGTGAATGTTGTGGTTCCACTCTAAAACTGTATTTTCATTCAGTATGTATTCTCACTCTAAATAAAATTATTTTCACATTTTCTTCCTGTCAAGATGAATCGGAATCTATTTCAATGTCATTTTTTGAGTAAATCAATTATGTAGAATAGACTCTATGTACAATTACTTGTTTTATTCTCAAATATTAACTATATTGTAAATGTAATGGATATGAAAACGTGATTGCTATCTGAATAATTCATTTCCAGCTTCATAAATTAATGAACTAGGAGTATTGAAGCAAGAATATTTTAATTTGAAATCGAGTAATCTGTGAGTAACTGTAGGTATACAATTTTGAATGTGAATTGTCATATGTTTTACTGAAGCGGAGTTGTCACGTTTGAACAGTTTCTTTCACCACGCAAACGGACAATGTATTCTTACAAGCACATAAAACGTATTATTGAATTGTATACTTTTAATTTTGAGGAAAGTCAGAGATGAACTACGCTTAATTTTCAACTAGTGTAAAGTACGGTGAAGTCAAGACCAAATGGAATAATGTATTTTCAGAAAACACAATCTATTTACAAAATATGAATCTTCAAACATTCATTTGCTTAACAAGTAAGATATTGAGTGTCTTCCTTCAGATCTATTCTTGTTTTTATAATACACCCGGACTGAATAGTGTATTACACCGTCGCGTGGAAGAATAATGTAATAATTATGGACACTTCATTTACGTAAAATGAGTTACAATAAGCAGCTGACATAAATTATTTTTAATTCCACACTACTCGACAGGCATTTGCTGTGTTAAGCTAATTCAGTAAGCTTTCATATTACTTTACTCCACAGGTTAAAACATCATCACCGAAAGACTCAGAGAATATTAACGTATTCAACATTTAAACTTTCTCAGTTTGCACAGAATTTCTTTGAATAAGTCTGTGTTATATATTATAAGTTCAGTATGTATACATTAATTCATAAGAAGTAGCAAACATTGAAATGATGTAAAGATGAGATAAGGGCATCTTGCAATAAACCTCAAGTGGCATAATATAGTAATAACTTTCAATGATACGCGCAATTTTAATAAAATCCATCAAAGTTCCTCGACTTCGGTTATTCAGATTTTAATTATAGCGTTGTGAAGATTGCTGAGTGACTTCAAAATTATGAATCAATCAATGTTAGACCATCATTAGAAACCTAAATGCACTGGACGACCGTTTCGTCCAAGTATGGTATTCATTCGTAGCTCGCATCCACGACTCCCGCTCCACTCAGGAATCGAACCTAGGACCTTCGGTCTTGCTCGTGAACGCTCAACCACCGAACTGCATTATCTAGCCGTGACCAGTATAGTCTAATCCTGTCCGGTTGTGATTCAGTGCTCACCGAAGACAGTGGATAAGGTTGCTCAAGATCGTGGATTGATCGAAGTTCGTTACTAACACCGTTGAAAGTCAGCTCAGTGGTCAAGAGGCTATCGTACACACGCGAGAGACCAAAGGTCCCAGAATCGATATTTGTGTAGAGTGGTAGTCTTGGACGCGCACTGCTAGTAAATCTCATCTTAGGGAGAAACGGTCATCCAGTTCACTTAGATTTCTAATGGTGGTCTAGGGTTGACCGATTCATGACTTCATTCAGGTTTTCGACAATAAAGTTGTGAAAGCTTTTTGCAACTGTAAACAAATGACACTAATAAACCACTCATTGTTAATCAATTTGGATGCTAATAAGTGTTCAAATGTTGATTCATTTCTTATTGAACTGACATCAAAATAAGAATCTCCTGGGGTTTGAGAGATATTTGAAACCAGCAAAATATAATATATATCAATCAGTGTCTAATAGACAAACCTGAAAAAGGTGTTGTTTGTGAAATTTTGACTACATTTAGAGGAGACTATTTGAAAGTTATTTATCTAATACAGCTGTACCAAACATTCACTCTGTGGATTCTGTTTGCGAAAACTTCAAGTTTCGTAAACAAGTGTTCATCAGACTATACTAAAATAGTTTGTTTCTGCCAATGAATTCAAATGTTGTGAAAGACAATGCCCGACCGAAGCTGCTACCTTGACGTGGTGGTCGGGCTTGCCTATCGTGATGACCCAACCGAGCTATACTGGCTGGAACACATGTTCCTGCAGGTCCTACCATGCCAGGCAGGTCGATTGGAGAACGATGAGACTAAAAGCAGCTACCCAAGGTCTGAGGGCGAAGTCGTACTGCTGGCTGCAGAGGGGTGTGACAGCAGTAAGTTGTTTCCCTCGGACAACCAGCATCTGCAGCGATGCTGCCTTCTCACAAGGAAGGAAGGGTTAGAAAAGGTCGGCCCTAAAAATGTCACACCTCCCTTACCTCACGGATTTCCGTCTCCTTGGGTAAGGGTGCCCACTAAGGGCCTTTAAGAACGGAGCTAATCCTCGAAATACCTTTCATAAAAAGGCCGTGCGTGACCGGCCTGAAGCAGTTGTCCCTTGGACTCTGCGGTCACGCACCAACACTAATCCATCTTCCTTTTCAGGTTCGTCAAGAAACAACCTTCCACGGTGTGGGCAGCCGGGAAGTGATAACCGCCCTCATACCCGTAACAGCACACGAGACCAAATTGTTCAAAATCAAATCCTTCCTACATTCCCTAATACCTCTCTTATCTCCACAACTAACTCTTCTCACATTCATTTATTACAGTGCACAGCTAATGCAAACGATGCGAGTTTGCGAAACGTCGTTCCTGGTCTCCAAACTACATGTTGGAGCATTCAATGTACGGACATTGTGTCAAATAGGGCAACAGGCGTCATTAGCTAGGACTTTAGAATCTCGTTCCATCGATGTGTGCTGCGTCTCGGAAACGCGCATACAGGATCCGAGTCACGTCATACACTTGGCCACACCATGTCAAAATAAAGAAGCAGCTCGATTTACCCTTCGTGCATCCGGTAGCCCTGATGCTGCTTCCCGGGGTCTTGCTGGCGTAGGTATAGCATTGAGTCGTAGGGCAGAACAATCTCTCCTTGACTGGATCCCTGTAGATAGTCGCTTGTGCGCCGTCCGACTCAACGGGACAGTAAGGACTCGGAAAGATAGGGACACTCGCCGTTGCCTCTTCGTCATATCAGCCTACGCCCCCACTGACTACAGCCCAGATGATGTAAAAGATGAGTTTTACAGAAAGCTTTCGGACCTCCTCCAAAAAGTTAAGCGCTCTGATATAGTTATAATGGCTGGTGACTTCAATGCACAAGTAGGTAGACTAAGTGAAAATGAAAGACACCTAGGTGGATGTTATGGTCTCGCGGCTCAAAGAACAGACAATGGCGACCGTCTGTTGCAACTGTGCTCAGATAACCAACTATTTCTAGCAAACACTAATTTTAAGCATAAGGAAAAACACCTTTTGACCTGGCGACCCCCGAAGTCGTCTCAACGTTGGACACAACTAGATCATATCGCCATCAGCCACCGATGGAGGGGTTCGATAGAGGACTGTCGCTCGTTCTGGGGCACATGTTTAGATTCAGATCATGCCCCAGTGCGAGCACGTATTTGTTTGAGGCTTGCTGGACGTAGGAAAGACACCGTAAGGAAGCCTCTTAGGGCATCACTTGATGATAATCAAGCTAAGAAAATATTTCAGGAGGAACTAGGAAAACAGTTAGGCGGCCATGCAAGTGATTCCCATCCTGAAGCAGGTTGGAATCATATCAAGAAGGCTGTGGAAACAGCAATGGTATCTGCTAGCAAGGTAAACCACAAGGCTAAGTTGAAGCCGTGGATCTGAGTCGCATCCACCGAACTGATGGATGCTCGAAAACGCATCCCACCTGACTCTGAACATGATGAAGAGCGTAGTCAGCTTAGGTGCAGACTTATAAAAAGCCCACGTAACGACCGTGAACAGTGGTGGGTGGAGAAAGCAAAAGCGATGGAAAAGGCAGCGGCGATCGGCAACACTAGACAACTTTTCCGCCTTATCAAAGAAACCGGTATTAGGAACCCGAATGTGAGTGAGACTATCTCGGAAAAGGATGGTCTTATTATCCATTCTCAATCTAGGAGGCTGGACCGATGGGCAGAACACTTTAGGGATCAGTTCAACTGGCCTTCAGCCACACTTCGGTTGCCCACGATCTCCAGTCATCCTGAATGGCAAATCGATTTAAGTCCTCCCAGTTTACATGAAGTTGAGAAAGCTATAGGAAATCTAAGGGGAGGTAGAGCGGCAGGTCCCGACAGGCTTACCCCTGAGATGTTTAAGGATGGTGGTCCAATTTTAACGGTTAGACTGACCGAGATCCTAGGTAGAATCTGGGAAATGGACGTAATCCCATCTGACTGGTCTCAGTCGCTAATTGTCCCAATCTACAAGAAAGGACAGAAGTCCTCTTGTGACAATCACAGGGGAATAAGTTTAACTAATATAGTTTCTAAATTGTTAGCCTCGATTATACTTAGACGTCTAACTAGAGCTCGTGAAGAGCAGACTCGAGAAAACCAGTCTGGTTTTCGACCTGGACGTGGTTGTATTGACCACATCTTCACACTACGACAGGTCCTGGAACACAGACACACATTTAGACGTCCGACGATAGTCGTGTTCCTGGACCTTAAGGCGGCATTCGACTCAGTGGATCGTGAGGTTCTGTGGCAGTGTCTGTCATTGAAAGGTGTACCAAAGAAGTACATTAACCTTATACAAGCTCTCTACTCGAACACCACTGGTCGGGTGAGAGCATATGGCGAACTGTCATCTGAATTCTCTACATCAAGTGGTGTCCGTCAGGGCTGTCCACTCTCTCCATTCTTGTTCAACTTTGTCGTAGACATACTCCTAGAGTTAACATTAAGCTCGTCAGATTTTTCAGGGGTTGACCTTCTACCAGGAAAGTCGCTTACTGATCTAGAATATGCCGATGACATAGTTCTATTCGGTGAAGACGCTGACAAAATGCAGAGTCTTCTGACTACCATAAGCAACAATGCGAGCATGTTCGGGATGCGGTTTCCCCCCCCCCCCCGAAATGCAAAATGTTGCTTCAAGACTGGGTTGCATCGGCACCTGAACTAGTGATAGGGAGTGAAGTAGTCGAGCGTGTTGATCACTTCACTTATCTGGGGAGTCTCATCAGTGCTGACGGTCTGGTGACTGACGAAATCTCAGCTCGGATACAGAAAGCTCGATTGGCTTTTGCCAACCTGCGTCACTTATGGCGTAGGCGTGATATCCGTTCGCTAACCAAAGGGCGGGTGTACTGCGCAGCAGTTCGTTCCGTTCTCTTATATGGCTGTGAAACATGGCCGTTAAGAGTAGAAGATGTTCGTAGGTTACTAGTATTCGATCATAGATGTTTAAGAAGCATTGCTCGTATATCGTGGGACAGCCGAGTAAGCAATGCTGTCGTTAGGAAACGAGTACTAGGTAAGGATGGCAGATCAATAGATGAAGTGGTGAAACTTCATCAGTTGAGGTGGTTGGGACATGTGTTACGTATGGCTAACCACCGACTGCCCCGACGAGCTATGTTTTGTGGTGTAGGAGTAGGTTGGAAGAAAGTTAGGGGCGGCCAGACCAAAACATGGCAGAAATCCATGAAGTCACTGACAAGTGGACTGAGTCATGTTAGTAGATGTAGACTACCTGGTTGGGGTCCGCGAGACGAAAGTCATCAATGGTTAGAGACCTTGAACGACATGGCTCAAAATCGTTTGCAATGGCGCAGGTGCATCCACTCTTTGAGCTCTCTCAAATCCTAATCTTCTGGATTCGTCAATACCTCTGCCTTTGTCTTTATAATCTTATCTCACTGAATTATATTTTTTGAATAATATCTTCGAACTCTAGTCTTCTTTATTAACATTAATACCTCTACTATCTTTATCACTATGGGATTTGATTTGACATTTGCGTCTCTGTGCTAATAATGTGGTATGGCAACATGAACTTATTTACATACGTACGAAGTTCTACGCTGCAACTGACTGAAAGACAATGTTTAAACAGATTAAATGCATCTGAAATAGATGGTTTAATTACTGTATCTTCACTTTCATCTTTGACGATGTCTTCAATGCCTATTTCAGGTTGAAGCAGGCAAGAAAATTACTTCGGTGTGAAGAGTCTCACTTCTGAACCGCTTTAACTGCGATTACATACTTTGTTTATGATAATAATTTTGTATATTCCTCTTCTTGTTGCTGTACTCTTTAGTACCAGTTTCACAAATAGTATTCAAAACGAAAAAGATTTTCGAAGTTGACTACTTATAGAAATTGTTGAACATATAAGTCAGAACTTTTATCACTGAAAAATTCTCATCATATTAAACCTTGGATCTATGAACGAAGAATATTTCCCTCCCAAAAAATTACCTACATGTTATGTATCCAAATTTTGCCAAATTTTAATCGAAATAAATCATTTTAAATCATGACATGTTCCGTCTTAGGCTCTCCTTTCTAATTCTACCCAGTCGCTGCTCATTTTTTAAAAGCCTATCTTCAATTCTCAACACAGTATGTTCCTTGGTCTACTTCCTTTCCTCTTAGCTTGAGGATTTCAAGTTAGGTCTTGCTTGTGCATGGGTGATGGGTTGGGTGCTTTTTTCATGTGCGACCAATCCACTTAGAGCGCTTTTTCATAATTTCTTCTTCAACCGGTATCTGGTTTGTTCTCTCCCATTGTAGATTAATGGAGATGGAGTCTCATCAATAGATCTGTAGTATCTTGAGTATACGACTGATGCATCCTATATGTGACGGTTTTCGTGATTCTCCGAGTTTCCGCCCCATACACTATTATGACGATGTTAAGTTTTTACATGGATTAAAATTTAATGCATATTAATACTATAATTCATCTTTTTATGTCTCTGAATATTTCTGTACTCATTTTTACCAGTCCTAGGTAGAGATTTTATGATGAAGTTGACCTTCAGAATACTCTGAAGATCACAGAAATGATTTCAGTTCTCTTTTTTACAAAAATTATTGAACGTGGGAATTTCAGTAATTACAGTTATATTGGTATAGGGGATTTGTAAAGACTAAAATGTTCACAGTTCGAATCACTACGTGGTATTAGATAAAGCACTATTGAAAACCAGAAAGCATTAGGTGTCCATTTCGCTTTAGCGTCGGACTCCATTGTACCCACAGGTGGCTAGTTTCAATATACAAACTTTTGGGTTCAGGTGGGAAGCCATGACAAGTGTAGTTTAATCCGCGTGGTGGGGTTTAGGCAGTTGTTTATCACTGGTAACGTATTAAGGTTGTGAAATTTTGTTGATGATTTGAAGTTGTACATTGACTTCCTAGGGTGTCGGATCAGATGTTTGCTTTCAAGGTCCTTGTGTCTGGACTCAATTCTCAGATGCGGGGTCGTGAATGAACACTAATAAGAAGGTTCGTTCCAAAGTGAATCGGCTTTCCAATGTTTCATGGTTCTGAATAATGGTCAGGCTAACATTACGACGTAATTTAAATCATGAAAATCATGATTTTGCTGTGATGAACTGTTAACATTTGCTGTTTAAACGAAAGTGCTTACAAAGGTAAGTAACTGGTGTCCAAGTAATAAACTTCATATTATTTCCTCAAAACCATCAAGTTTACTTCCTGGATGCATCGTCTGTATTTTGTAGGAACAGTGACTGAGCAGTAGGTGAGTTCATAAAACAGGAAACATAACGATCTACTGTCAGGCAATCAAATCGCATTTGTAGTATCATGTGTCTTATTTTCATTCAGAATCTGCAAATGTCAAAATTCCGTAGAATATATTTTACAAACATTAAAGGGTCTGGCGCTTGTATTTTATGAGAGCAACAGCAAATGTAAACGAAGATGACCAGTGCAGCAACAGTCTTTGCAGCAGTAGGTCTCAACATACACAGAGCAAAAAGCGAAATTTTTCGATGCAACACAACATGCACCAACCAAATCACGCTTGTCTGTGAGGCTTTGGAAGACATAAAAACCTTTACATGCCTGGGTAGCATCATCGACAATCAAGGTGGATCCGATGCAGATGTGAGAGCGCGGATCGGCAAAGCGAGGGCTGCAATTCTACAATCGAAGAACATCTGGAGCTCCAAAAAAATATCAATCAACACCAAAATCGGGATCTTCAATACAAATGTCAAAACAGTTCTACTGTATGGAGTGGGAACTTGGAGCACGACGAAAGCCATCATCAAGAATATACAAGTATTCATTAACAGTTTTCTACACAAAATACTTCGGATTCGTTGGCCAGACACCATCACCAACAACTTTCTGTGGGAGACAACAAACCAGATTCAAGATAAGGAGGAAATAATGAAGAAGCGAAAAGCAACCAACTGCGTAACAAGAAAGGCCCTATACTGGAACCCTCGAGGTGAAACGAAAAGAGGAATGTCAAAGAACTCATAACGCTGAGAGATATAGAGAAAGACATGAAAAAAATGAAAACGATTGGATAGAACTCTAAAGGAAAGCCTAGGTCAGAGTTGGTTGGAGAAATCTGGTGGGCGGCCTATGTTCCATTGGGGGTAACAGGCGCAAGAAAAGTAAAAAAAACGAAATAAGACAACTCACAGCTTTTTCCATTTCTTCCTTATCATTCGTACGTATTATAAACAAGCGGTAATAAATATTTACTTTTTATCAGAAAAGAAAAGCATCTAATATAATTTAATTGAGATTAAAAATTTACAGAATCGGACCAATCAATAAATTCTTATTCATCAGAAACTCAAAGACAATATTTACTATGGATTATTTTTACACTACTAAACAGAGATGTCCTTTCAAATGGTCCTCAAAGTGATATTATTACAAAAGTGGTATACCAAAATTTCATAGTGAAAACTTGATCCGCACTTAACTGAATTCAATTCAACACGTAATTCACTACAATTTACTTTGACAAGATAAAGTGAAAATTTTGAAATTGAAATAAATTATTGTCTAAATGATCCACTTTAGGAGTCAATAGCCTATATATTGAAATGATATATTTTGAAGATGAACTGGCCACAAAGAATAAACCATCATCTGTAATGGTGTATCCGAGGTTTTGGGTAGCTCGCGCGAACGAGTAGTCCCATTTTGATGAACCATTGATATTCATACGATTACAAGTGTCTGGAATTTTCGTAGTGGGCTTTGGAATTATCGGAGTGAAAATCGTATAATGAGGTACAACTACACAGTCAATACGACTGTTCATGTAAATCATTTTAATACTGTTCTTGTATCTGGTTTAACACCTGACTTTTCGTTGATTCGCATATCTTGCCTAATTTGATCTGATTGGACTGGTCCTTTAACTAACAAGTATTTTTATATGTACTCAAATTCTTTTCAATTTAACGGTGAATTTTGATACAGCTACTGAACAATTAGTCATAAATGTTTCCGATTTTCAGAGGTGAATAGCACAATACGTTTTCCAAAAAATGACAGGATAGTTTCTTTCGTTTTGACCACTCCTTAAGAATTAAACATGGATGGAAATTTCCCCTTTAAGTCCTCTATTTTCAGTGTTCAAACTTCAATTTGAAATAAATTCACATTTGCACATAAATTAATAAAAATATCAGTCATTGTAATTACAGCAATGAATTTCATTACAAGTAAGCAGTAAGTAATGTATTCGCTTCAGAAGTTACAAACTCAGAGTTTTATCATTGAAAATGTTGCATAAACTTTCAAAGATGAGTAACATGAAAACCTAGCAATAGCATATAAGTGGAATACCCTTCTACATAACAACCACTTGCGATTAAATTAAACTCTGCCCTGGAAGTTGGAACAATAATTATGACGTCGCGTGATGAAAGCCGATTTCCTTCATAAGTCACGAGGCCGATGTCTCTTCTGACAACCAGAGCAACCATTCTTTTAGGTATATGGAAAGTTCGTACATTGTGGGAGACTGGAAGACTATTTCAAGTTGCGGCACAAATGAAAAGATACAACCTCGAGGTTCTCGGCATCAGTGAAACGCATTGGACACAGGTAGGACAACTGAAGAGGAAAATGCTTCACATACACAAGGAGTTGCACTGATGCTATCCAAACATGCACAAAAGGCACTGATAGGATGGGAATCTCATGGACCCAGGATCATTAAAGCATCCTTCAAAACAAAGAAACAGGACATTACAATGAACGTCATCCAATGTTATGCACCTACCAATGACTACAATGACGACGTTAAAGATCAATTCTACGAAAGGCTGCAGTCAATCGTCAACAGATGATCATCAAGGGATTTGACCTTTCTGATGAGAGACCTGAATGCTAAGGTTGGAATAGACAACACTGGATATAAGGACATCATGGGACGACATGGACTGGGAGAAAGGGACGAAAATGGTGAAAGATTTGCAAACCTGTGTGCCTTCAACAAACTGGTCATCGTTGGCACCATATTTCCGCACAAATGCATACACAAAGCCACATAGATTTCACCGGACCACACTAATAAGAATCAAATCGACCATATGTATCAATCGAAAGTTCAGAAGGACCATGGAGGATGTGAGAACCAGGACAGGAGCTGACATAACCTCAGATCACCGCTTGTTGATCTCTAAAATGAAACTGAAACTCAAGGAGCACTGGACAACGGGGCAGACAACATCACATAAGTTTAATGTGGCCTTTCTTCGGGATTCAAAATAGCCCTCAGCAATAAGTTACAGGCTTTGCAGGATCTACTCGTTGGAGAGAAAACAACCATGGAGAGCAACTGGAAAGGGATCAAACAGGCAATCACTTCAACATGTCAAGAGGTTCTAGACCACAAGAAGCACCATAACAAGGAATGGAGCTCTGTTGATACTCTTCAGAAAATTATAGAAAGGAGAAACAATCGGCAGCAATCAATGTCAGCTGAACAGCAGCAAGAAAGTTAAGGCTCAAGCTGAATACACAGAAACAATCAGGAAAGTGAAGAAGAGCATGAGAGCTGACAAACGAAAATATGTGGAAGATCTAGCAATGACGGTGGAAAAGGCTGCAAGAGACGGAAACATGAGACAATTGTACGAAACAACAAAGAAGCTCGCTGGAAACCATCGTAAACCAGAACGACCAGTAAAATGCAAGAAAGGCAAAGTAATCAGCAACGCTGAAGAACAGCGAAATAGGTGGGTAGAGCACTTTCAGGAACTCTTGAGTCGACCAGTCTCACTAAACCCACCCATTATCGAAGATTTGGGATGAGGAACAAGTACCATCAGATTGGAAAGAAGGATACCTCATTATAATACCAAAGATAAGGCGATCTCAGCAAGTGTGAGAAATACAGAGGCATTACTCTGCTCCCAGTACCAAGCAATCTTCAACAGGGTATTGTTGAACAGAAAGTAGGACTTGGTAGACGCCCAACTTCGAGATCAACAGGCCGGATTTCGTAAGGATCGATCGTGTACTGACCAAATTGCAACATTACGGATCATTGTGGAACAATCAATTGAATGGAACTCACCACTCTACATCAACTTCATCGACTACGAGAAATCACTCGATAGCGGGGACAGAAAAACAATATGTAGGCATCTTCGACATTACTGTGTGATTGAGAGTATAGTCAACATCATACGGAATTCTCATGATGGATTCAACTGCAATATCGTACACGAAGGACAGCTAACAGACTCTTTTGAGGTGAAGACCGGTGTGAGGCAAGGTTGCTTACTCTCACCCTTTCTCTTTCTCTTGGTCATCGACTGGATTATGAAAACGTCAACATCTGGAGGGAAGCACAGTACCAAATAGACAGCCAGGAAGCAGATGGATGATCTGGACTTCGCAGATGATCTGCAGCAGCAGCAGGTCTCAATATACATAAAGGGAAAAGCAAGATTCCACGATACAACACAACCAAATCTCTCTTGATGGAGATGCCTTGGAGGACGTTAACACCTTCACGTATATTGGCAGCATAATCGACGAGAAAAGTGGATCGGTTGCAGATGTGAGTGCGCGGATTGGGAAAGCAAATGCTGCATTTCTACGGTTGAAAAATATCTGGAACTCAAAACAAAGATCAATCAACACCAGAATCAAAAGTTTCAAAACAAATGTCAAGACTGTTCTACTGTTCTACTAGGGTCGAGACTTGGAGAACTACGAAAGCCATCATCAAGAAGATACAAGTGTTTATTAACAGTTGTCTACGCAAAATACTTCGGATTCGTTGGCCAGACACCATCAGCAACAAAGAACTGTGGGAGAGAACAAACCAGATTGCAGTGGAGGAGTAAAACAGGAAGAAGCGGTAGAAGTGGATAGGACACACACTGCGAAGAGCACCCAAGTGCGTCACGAGACAAGCCCTCACATGGAACCCTCAAGGTCAAAGGAAAGGAGGAATGTCAAGGAACACATTACTCCGAGAAATAGAGAAAGACATGAGAAGAATGAACAAAAATGCAAAGAACTAAAGAGGGAAGCCCAGGACAGAGTTGGTTGGAGGAAACTGGTTGGCAGCCTATGCTCTATTGGCGGTAACAGGCGTAAGTAAGTAAGTAAGTAAGTAAGTAAGTAAGTAAGTAAGTAAGTAAGTAAGTAAGTAAGTAAGTAAGTAAGTAAGTAAGTAAGTAAGTAAGTAAGTAAGTAAGTAAGTAAGTAAGTAAGTAAGTAAGTAAGTAAGTAAGTAAGTAAGTAAGTAAGTAAGTAAGTAAGTAAGTAAGTAAGTAAGTAAGTAAGTAAGTAAGTAAGTAAGTAAGTAAGTAAGTAAGTAAGTAAGTAAGTAAGTAAGTAAGTAAGTAAGTAAGTAAGTAAGTAAGTAAGTAAGTAAGTAAGTAAGTAAGTAAGTAAGTAAGTAAGTAAGTAAGTAAGTAAGTAAGTAAGTAAGTAAGTAAGTAAGTAAGTAAGTAAGTAAGTAAGTAAGTAAGTAAGTAAGTAAGTAAGTAAGTAAGTAAGTAAGTAAGTAAGTAAGTAAGTAAGTAAGTAAGTAAGTAAGTAAGTAAGTAAGTAAGTAAGTAAGTAAGTAAGTAAGTAAGTAAGTAAGTAAGTAAGTAAGTAAGTAAGTAAGTAAGTAAGTAAGTAAGTAAGTAAGTAAGTAAGTAAGTAAGTAAGTAAGTAAGTAAGTAAGTAAGTAAGTAAGTAAGTAAGTAAGTAAGTAAGTAAGCAAGCAAGTAAGTAAGTAAGTAAGTAAGTAAGTAAGTAAGTAAGTACTGTATCGTAGCAACTCGAATAATGATTTTTTTAAACATTTTGACTGTCCCAAGTTTTAGCTATCTGTGAAATTGTACATCTGAGATGTCTTGGTTAGGGTTAACTTTCATGGTAATTGTGAACTAAGTATATTGATATACTCTGCTTATAAATGGTTGCATAATTTTCTCATATATATTTATTTTCTGGTTTATTTCTACACTAAAATGAGAAAAACAAGCTTAGTAGTACAGTAACCCAGTTATTTTGACTGAAATACCGAACAATATTCAGATTTCTTCTAAATTTACTGATGTTCACTGATCCCATATTGATAACAACAGCTGTAATTGGAAAGTTAATCCTGTGTTATTCTCAAAATATCTCAAGTATTTGTAATTTAATTTAATATTTTAATGTTCGATCGACCTAAAGTTCAAATTATCGAATACACCGTGTTCATAAACTACCAACTCCAGCAAAGATGCATCACAGAAATTGTCAAATGTTAAAACACTGGATATCAGAATGTACTTCGAAACATTCAAAGTGATGAAACTTTAAAGTTGTTGGTATTTCATTTGAATAGCTAATATTTTAGAAAAGTATACCACAACTTTTCACGTTTTTCAGGGAGTATATTTCATGCAAACCTGAGATTTCGTTATAAATATTCGCATCTAACAATTTAGGTTATATTTTCAAACGTGTGAATTCTGTCAGTTGTTCACCAAACAACTATCATCCATATACTTGTTATGATATTACGATAAATAACTTATCTGATATTGTATTGTTACGAGCAGTTCTTTACTTCATATATTGAGTGTAACCGTGATCTCTATGGTTAGTTGAAATGATTCGGGTTTGAATTGAATTTATACGTGAATACAAACCTGTAACATGTCAAGTTAATGTATTTCTGACAAGTGATATGATAATAAATTTATTTTTCCTGTATAAAATAGAACAACTTCGTTAGTTTTAGATTATTTTGACAAATTCGAACCGAAATTCACACTTGTAAAGAGAAAAAGGAAGCGGAAATACTGACTAGTATAAATCCGAATTTCACATGTCCTACATTTTTATAAATGCAGGTTTTCAGTTGACTGTTTTGTTTCGCATTGTGGTGTGAGCTGGTGGGGGCCCGAGGCGGAGTTGACGGTGCTGGGGACGCTGCGGGGATGTGAGGCGAAGGCGGTGTGCGATAGCCTGGACGGTGCCGCCGGGAAGACGGCGTGGGAGACGGTCTCCGGGCGGCTGATGACAGAGTTCGACATCCCAGTGGACAGAGAGGAGGCGCCGCAGAGGTTCCGGTTTGAGCGGCTGTTGGCTGATGGTGACCTGTTGGTGCTTGCTGTGGAGCTCGCCAGATTGTGCTGTCAGGAGTGGGGGGCACAGTTGTTGGCGTCGCAATTATTCGAGAGTGTGCCTGCCGCCGTGTCCCAGCATCGGGAACTGGTAAACGCCACTCGTTGGATAGATGCCGTATCCATTCCAGACCAGCGCGCAAGAACAATGCCCGAAGTGGTAATCCAGCATATTGTAGCGTGTCATGGAATACGGAAGGTGATATTAACTGACCAGGGGCCCTGTTTTGAAAGACTACGACGACAGCTTATTAAACGGGGGGACGAGGGTGGTGTGAGCTACTTATAAGTAGTATATGACGTGAGTGTCAACGTAATGTCTGGCAGCATAATATGGGGGAAGATCAAGAAAGGAAGAGTCAGAAAACAATGGAATTTGTATGAAACGCATGAATAGTGACAATGGATTGATGTTTGGCAACAGGAACAGTCCAGTTCGATAGGATGAACTGATAATTTGCAAATGAACAATTTACGATGTGGTTTTCCAATTTTGCTGAGTAACTCTGTAATTTCGTTAAATATAATTTGGTTGCCCCACCTGTGTTCTCGTTCACTACAGTATGGTAAACCGAAAAATTTAATCGATATTATTATATCATTATTATAATTCAGGATATCATCCAGCTAGAAATTAGAATTGTGATTACTGTATTTTGAGTCGACATAAATGTATAAAAATAAAATTATACTGACTTTTTATTTATGCTTAAACACAATTTACAACATGTATTTTCATCATATATACACCGTCGAAATTTTTTAGGAACAGTCTTAAACAAGGTTTGAGGTGAACATATATCAGCTATTGAAAATGAGATTAATTTTATGAAAATCTGATTGTTTGATATCTGATTGGTTTTAAGTTCCTCTCAGTAGACCAGATCTGGAGTCGTCAGTCTAGTGCGATAACATTTTTTGAAGATAAACCGGCCGCAAAGAATAAACCATCATTTGCAATCGTATAACCAAATTTGTGGGTAGCTCGCACCGACGAATAGTACCATTTCTAAAACAATTAGTCCCTTTTATAAATTTTGATAGAACAGTGAGAAGACGTAATTGATCTGAAAAATGTGATGTATTTGCGCTATACATTTCGAACAATCTGGTCATACATATTTACTTGTCAAGGCATTTTATATGAAGATGAATAAAAGGTCAATTAAATAAAAGTTCAAATAGACATAGGGTGATAATTGTAAATAAAGGAGAGAGAAAATTAACGTAATATGAAAAGAATAAGAAGGGGTAGGAAAATTGTCACATTACCCTAGGCTTAAAGATTACCAAGGTAAATTCAAGGTTATGACAAATTGTTTCTGCACACATAAAGGGGGTTTTAATTTTCTAATAGCCAAGGCCTCCATAAACCTCAAAATTCGTCCTTCAACATTTCTATACAATGTTTTGAAGGCTGTCTTGATGTCAATCTTATGCCCTGTCTCAATTATGTGTTTGGCGATCGATGAACATGGTTTTCTATTTCCAACGTTAATCGGCTCATCTGACGTTAACTGATTTTGAAGCCACTTAGGTACATGTTCCACAACCCTTGATTGCAAAGTCCGATTACTCCTCCCTATGTATGTGTGTCCACACATACATGTAAATTGATAAATACAATGGGATGTGATGTAATCATTAGAGCAACGTTTAGGTATATGAGAAATCATGGACTTGGTCTTTCCAATGATAATCAGTTTAGCAGCGTTGTATGTTTTCTCTATGGCTGCTTTTAGTCTCTGTCTTATTATTAGACCATTTGCTTCACCTCTAAATGGTAAAGTGATATAAACCTTTTTCTTTTCAGCAGAATCAAACACTTGCTTTTGTCTTAACTGATCTCTACACCTATTGATAAACTTTAGCGGATAGCCATTTGAAATCAATGCTTCAGTTAAGAATTTCGCATCGTCGTCAAATGTATCCGTGGTGCAAATCCTTTGTGCCCTATTGAAGAGGCATTTTACTAAACCTCGCTTGTGTTGCAGTGGACAAAAACTGTTGAAATTTAGGTACTGTCCAGTCCACGTCGGCTTTCTATAAACAGACCGCTTTATAGTTCCATTATCTCTTCGGCTCAACAATATGTCTAAGAAAGGCAACCGATTATTATTTTCTGGTTCATGAGTTAGTACAATATCATTCTGAAGACTATTAAAGTTTTCCAGTAACTTGGAGACGTTAAGTTCTTTATCACATATAATTAAAATATCATCCATATATCTCCTATAGAAAGTAAGCTTATTAAAGTGCTGATTCCACAAATTTTCAGCATATGCCATGTAAATATCGGCTAAGAGAGGTCCCAAAGGACTACCCATAGCAACGCCATCAATTTGCTGGAAATGTTCATCATCAAACGTGAAATGAACTTTCTCAGTACATAATAAAATTAATTCTGTTAGTAGACTTGACTGAATGGGAAAAAGGGTGAAATTACTTAATACATAGTCACAAAGAAAGTTAACAGTTTTCATTAGGGGAACATTGGTAAAAAGAGAGTTTACATCAAAAGAATGCATAGTCTTTTCTTTAATATTAATGTCATCAAGAACACCTATTAGTTCAAATGTATCTTTCAGGGAAAACTTACACAATTTATTACGAATTGGGCTAAGTAATTTAGCTAACCATTTGGCTAGCTTATGCATAGGTGAGCCACACATAGATAATATCGGTCTCAGTGGAGTGTTCGGTTTATGAATTTTGGGTAATCCATATAAGTTCGGTAGTACAGATCCGGTGGGTTTTAACATATTAAATTCATCTTTATTGATAACATTCATGTTAAGTAGCTTTATTAGATTGGAGTTAACTCGCGATTCTAATTTTCTAACCTCATTATTAGATGAAACATTAGCCAAAAACTTTCTTTCATCACTAAGGATGGATAACATTTTCTTCTTGTAATCACATTTATTCATTACCACTACTCCAGATCCTTTGTCAGGTTTGAGAATTACAATATCTGATCTTTTACGGAGGTCCCTTAAGGCAACGAAATGTTTTGATGTTAAAATATTCCTGTGTCTTATTTTGGCACCATGAAATTGGTGAGCGATATCAACCAATTTCGCCTTTAACCAGTTTTGATTATCTTGAGTGGTTGGGACAAGAGGGTTCAACTGAGTAAAGAGATTTTCAAACTGGGCGTCAATCGAGAAGTTAGAAGTTTCGGCATGAGGTATGGAAAAGTTAAATCCGAGAGATAGAGCTTCTTTTTCATATACAGAAAGTTCAACGGATGATAAATTTGTTACATACCATTTCTGTGAACCATTTATATTGATACGATTACAAGTGTGTGGGATTTTCGTATTGGGTTTTGGAATTATCGTAATGATTGTCGCATTATTGGGTACAACTACGAGATTAATTTGACGGTTTGTGTTAAAAAACAAATACTTACAAGTTTATACCATAATTGTAACTTGTTTGATCAGGTTAATTCACAAATCTTGCTTATTTTGATCTGATTCTGGTGGACCAGTAACAACTTTCTAATAAATACTAACTTTTCAATTTACTGTCAAATTTTCATACAGCTGCTGAAAAATCAGTCAGAAATGATTTCGAATTTGAGGGATGAATGGTACAGTACGTTCTCCAACAAATGACAGGATAGTTTCTTTCGCTTTGAAATAAATATACATCTGCACATAAATCAATAATAAAATTAGTCATTATAACTAGAACAATGAATTTCATTATAAGTATTTGTTCTTTTGCTCAAAACAGTCATATGTGGTAAGTCATGTATTAGCTTCGAAAGTTCCAGACTCAGAGTTTTATCATTGAAAATGTTGCATAAACTTACATAGATGAGTAACATGAAAATCTTGTAGTGATCTGATTTTTTGAAGAGAACGCGACTGATGTAATATAAACATTTATTGCTATAACCATTTGTACCAGCGATTGTTTCATTGTACCTTTCTGTTTATCGTTAACAAAAACAGTCATTTTCCGTTGTCTATAACCTTCACCATGCTCACGTTCGCACGGTAGTCTCTCTTGTAAACTTTGATACTATCTAGGTATTATTTTGATTCCTCGAGATCGCCAACAAATATTCATTGATCATCATCTCCAGTTTTCCTTCTAATATCTATTCTACGGATTGATCTAACCTGGTATCTGGAACGTAATTGACCTTTAGTAGTGATCATATTCAATCTCGACTAGACGAGTTACATCCTTATGAAAGCATAAAAATGGAATGCCGTTTTACATACAAACCAGCTGTCATTAAATTCTGTCACAATCACTCATTGGAATACATTTGCACTTAGTCTGTTATCTATATGTAACCACTTTTATACATTTGAAGTTGAATGATGATATAGAGTACAGATCTAATTTATCAGGAAGGCAGTCACTTGTTCGTTTCACATTAGTCTACTCTTACTTTATCATACTAAATTAATTGTTATTTTGTCTTTCGAGAGAGATATCGTTTTCATGGTATTAGTCAATTGAGTTCACTAACGTAAGTTTACCTGATCTGAATCAAAAGGCACTCCTGCTTGAAGGGAGACAGCACAATCTCACTTGTAACTGTAACAGAACGATATACACTGATGTGGTCTACAGAAGAAATTTACACTTCAGAAACTTTATCACTTGTTCAAATTTATGGATAAATTGTAATATTTGACGTCTAATTCTCGTACACTTTGTGAATCAAAAGTGGTGCGGTTATAATACTTTTGCTTGAAAAAGAATATCATCTGAATCGATCAGATGGTTTGGCTTTGTGCCAGTATGGTTTAAATATGTAGTTTGTTTCTGGGTAAAATCATCTTTAAGAAGAATCGAAAGTTCCTTGCAATAGTTAACTGGGTGAGTTGATAAGTTAGTAAGGAGCGGCCTACCGACCAATGCAACATAGTATGGTCTAAATATAACTTAAATAATCTTTGAATAACATCTGAGAAGAAACACCTTAAAACATAAAGCTTATATAAAGAAATGATTATCAGGAACTATGTGAAGAAATGCTATTATTTTAAATGTAGTATTAAAATCATTTTGAATGATACTTCAGTAGAAAGCATGACAAACAATTTTGAAATTATATCAATGTCATAATAAGAAAATACGAAGATATTACATTAAACATGCCCTACCAAGTATTACTTTTCAGTGTTGATAATTATGATTAATTTGATTTACCCGTAAATTTAAAGTTAAGAAATAAACATCATAAAAAACGGACTTTATTCAATCAATTCGTACTGGTTATTTGAGCCTTCCCATTGATGTTTAGGACTGCAATTAATCAGTTTCTTTGACATTCACAAACGCTCATCCTAGATTCCACTGCTATTAATGACTGTTTGGGAAATTCATTGCATTCCCGAAAGGTTAATTATTTACTGAGACTATTATTATAAATTGATCTACAACAGTCAGCATGATACCACAAGTATAGTAAGCACTTTTTATCATAGTTATTGAGTACAAACATTCTCCCAGAATTTCTAACGAACTTTTTTATATAACTGATACGTTCTGAGCGAAAATCTGATAAAAGCCTTACTACACGTTTAGAAAATACTTTTTATCATATTTATTGAACACGAACATTCTGCTATAATTTCTCATAAATTTTTTAAAATCTACTTGATACGTTGATGGTGAAAATCTAAAAGCAGCCTTACATAATTATGTATTGCTACTTTGATTTTGCATCTTTCGACATGAGATACTTAATCTTTACATCATTTTACTACCAAAATTATCAACATTTCAGAACGTACAAAGTTTCAATTTATTTTTGTTTTAACTAACACTTGTTCTAAACTACAGCTCTAGTACAAAGAATTGTGTTACGTATAAGCTTCATGCTCTAATCATGTATTCTTATTTTCTACTGAATAAAACGATATTGTTTCTCTAGAAAAGTAAAGATCAGTAAAACAGAACTATTTCCAGAATCACTCAGTGTTATTTTGTTCATAAACGATGGTAAAACGAATAATTTATAATATTGTATTTTCCTTATTGTTAGACCGCCAGCACTGGTATCAGAATCATCAGTAGTGAACATCCACAACTCCTACTACTCACATGATTCAAACCTAAAAACCGTCGGTATTGCTCGCGATCGCCTATTATTTGAACCAGTGGGCAGGCATTCAACGGTGTTAGTGTCTAACTCTGATCAATCTAGGGAATTTTTTACTACCACACTCGATACTGTGGAGGGCATTGCACAATCAGTCCCACATCAGGTCGTCCAGTGCCTTCAGGGTACTAAAGGTGGCCTAACAAAGATTGATTCATGATTTCGGTAATAAACAATTACCTTCATGACTTTATAATGATAAAGTGTTGATTGCACTAAATAAAGTCATATTTCAGTTGGTGATGAACAAGAAAAAATTATGAAACAAGGTCAGATAAACTTTATTTTCTGATTGTAAGTATGATTTCCAGATTTGCAGTTTGTTTTCTTTCTTATGCCTGGTATCGAAAAAAAAATACAAACTTATCTATTTCCACCTTAGATATTGATGATATGGTTAGTATATAATGTTGAGATCGTCCACAGAAGCCTCCAGAGGCTCCCAAGAAGCTGGAGCGATTCCATCTAATCACAGCTCGATGAAATTTCTAGGAGGATGATTTAACATAAGGTGATTAGATGATACTAAGTGGATAACGTGATAGCGTTTGAAGCAGACGTTACTGAGTTTGAGTATTGGAGTGAACATAAACTATGAGATGCAGGTATATCCAGGATAAAGTGAGCATTCCGGATTCAAAGGTTTGTCACATTCTATCTACTTCATATTTACCAGTTATGTTTGACATAATCTCTGTCATTATTCAACAAGTAATTCCACTAGTTCAGCCAGAGCTGCGTAATTTTATCACTACTATCTAATGTCGATTTCATTCGGATGTACGCACACCCGGCTCGCTTTTAAATGATGAATGATTTTCACATCATTATCTGATTATTTCCATTATGAAGTTAATATAAAGATGAGGATGAATCTAAATAACACTACTGCTGCGTCTCCATAAAAATCAAGTTTTTTACACACTAAAATCATGTTTAGACCACTATTGGAATCATGAAAGCACTGGATAGCCATTTCTTTCTTTTATGGGACTCCCCTACAACACTAGCAGACAGTAACACCGTTGAATACCGGCTCAGTGGTTCAGAGCTTCAGCGTTCGAATTTCGCGAGTTGCAGGAGTCTTGGATGCGCACTGCTGACGAGTCCCATACCAGAAGGACATTGCCGTCAAGTGCTTCTACTTTTCTAAGAGTTGTCTAACAGGGTTTCATTCATGATTACAACATCACTGTCTATCAATATCAGAATATATAAAAATAATTTTTAAGAATTAATATACTGAATAATTTATTAAGATGACTTAACAAAGTAGTGAAAGAAGAAAGTCTGAACACATTACATTTCTCACTACAGATTACTTTTTGAAATCGTTTCTATAGTTAATATAATCATGAATTTGATTTCAAGAATTGTCAATACTTTTGGAAAATAGCTGTTTATGCAGCATCATAATTTACCACACAGATATACGGACATTTCAGAACTGAGCATTTTACCATCGTTGCTATAGATCTTTTCATTGGTTGTTATTAATAATCACTCAGAAGTTATCTATGATTCTAAACGTTCATTTTGAACATATCTGCCAATTTTTGTTGAGGCACTCTAGTCATAACTTTCGAATTAATAAGTAGTTTATAGATATATTTTCAACGTTGTCTAACAGTCTCCTAGTTTAACTGTATCTAATTAGTTGTTCATTTTTGATACTTAATAACGTTAACGTCTACTCATGCCTTTGGTGAATTTTGTCATTTCTTAATGATTTAAGTTAGTCATGTTTCTGAAATAACAATTTTATAAACATTTTTCTCACATATTGACTTCTTTCTAACATATTATCTTCATTACAGAGATTAGATTGGATGATAGTGAATAAAAGCGGAATCTTTAACTTACCATAGAATGAAGAGACAATCGAATACTTTGAATGGTGAAAGGTTAGTGACTGTGTATAAAGTGGAATAAGTATTGTAATGGTCGGCTAGTTAATATTTCATTGATAGTCTTCATCCTATAATTTGACGGCGAATATGTAGATTAAGTGAACAACCTCATAACGAAAAACTTATTGATAATTTCTTTCTGCGCATCCCGCCGTGGTGAATTTAAAATTCACAGTATTTCAACAAAAAATTTCTTCGATTTCAAACAAAACATTTTTATTTCTGTGACTAAAGTACGGCTAATAAGCAGTTACTATGATGATAAAACTTTCAAACACAAATGAAAAATAACACAGTGCAATAAAACGAGGCAAGTGAAAATATCTGATCTTGAAGGATGACCTGCTGGAAACTGCTATTTATAGGTTTCAGTTTAAGTTTGCCAAAAAACTTAGTTGAAGATAATTTTGTATTGTCTTCATATTAATCTTCTGAATTACATTTTAACAATTTCACTATATGTTACTTTCACAGATTAAAGTAATATAACCATCAATGCATTATTAAATATCGTATTTATTGAGAATTTCTAGGACATCTGTGTAGTAGAATTGTATAAACTTTCTGTTTCCTTATTGGGTAAGTTATAGTGATGATTTTAGTCGGTATCAAAACCAAGTACAATAATTTCTCTGCATATTTAACACTTGATGCAGTACATGATTCCCGGAGAATTCTATACATTAAAATGCCAAGGTTACACAACGTATTAACCGTCATCGAGTAGAAAACTAAACAAATTTCCAGTGATGAACACCTTAAATAAAGAGGTGCGTAATCAGTAAAATATCAATAAACAAACGTGATCGAATCTGATCCCACAGGAATAGAGGTGTAGTGTAAGTTGCATTAAAAAGATTCAAGTGATTGACAAATTGTATCGCAGAAAAGACCGTTAAAACACTTGTTCTGTATCAAATACGATTGCTTCCCTTGCCTAACGAAATAAAGAATCAAAAATAATAAACTAATGTACACTGGAGCGATCATCAGAAATACGATCTACTTTTACAGCTTATCAGTAGTTGGAGTTATTTTGCTTGTTAATATCACTAAACTACTAGACATTATAATGTTCAACACAGTATACGTAATTCTGAACATTTACAAAAAGATTTTCTTCTGCTGAATAATGACTGAGAATCGCTTCATTGTTTACATAATAAAGGGTTTTGGAAATATGTAACTGATTAAGCGGTAGCTTGAAAACGTTTTTCTCCCTGTGGTTTACTACAATAATTTGATGGTCTGAGACTGGTGTGCGTGAAAAAGTTTGTACTACTGCTAGATTGGATACTCGAATGGCACGGTGCACATAGACTAGATCACAGCATATCAGGTACTCAGTTACAGACCAAACAGAGAACCAGAGTAAGTGATAAAAATTACTACATTCTCCAGTTAAAGCATCCACCTTCAGTGATTCTAAAGTTAAACCTTAATGAAAGTAAAGGAAGTTAAATGTGTGATAATCAGTAAATTAAGTGCTTGTTTGTCTAAATTCCATGATTAACCACACTTTCACTACTACAGGCCAAATGCTCAGTCCAGAAGTAAAGATAAGCTGTGTTGGCGTGTACCTTGGTGTTTTATCTAATTCTAACCTTCCTCACAATCCATATCTTTCTCCTTCTAAATTTATCTCACTGAATTATACCTTTCGAATCATATCTTCGTTCCCTAATCTTCTCCATTACTGCCAATACTTCTACTATCGCTATCACTCTTTGATTTGAACTGACAGTTACCTCTCTGTGCTGATGTGGTATGGTAACCTGAACTGATGTACTTACGTACGAAGTTCTACGTTGTATCTGTCTGTTTGTCTGTACAGGCGTGTGACAGTTCTAGTTAGTTCGAGTCAGGACTTATGAAAATTTTTCACTGATGTTTCTTCTAATTTACTCTCCAGGTACTTGTAATTTTCCATTTGAAACATATAGTCAGTAAAGTCAATATATATTTCATTCTAATAATTAAGTAGCATCATATTTGTTTGCAGTAATTTACTAACCTAAAATATACATTTTCGTGTTAATTTTAAAGTCGGGATCATTTTGTATATACTTTTACGAACGTTCTCGTAAAATATATGAGTGTATCAATCGATAGTGTGTTTTGTTGATATTTGACTGTGATATGAGTAGGAATGAATAAAAAATGTTTAGGTTCTGAAAACAAAATTGGTTTTACACTGCTTATTAGTATTATTCAGCAACTACATCGAAATCGGTATATTATTCATCAGTCGTATGTGAAGAAAACTCTAATCCTCGAAGCTTTCACCATTGGGTGTTAAAACCTAATTATAATCCGGCACCTACGAAGGTGCGTAAAATGTAAATTATTTTCAATTATATCTCATGTTGATTGATGAGCAAATATCTTTAAAGCTTTCAACAATTTGCTGTTTGATAACAGGCATATCCAGTGAACCACAAAATCATTTATTTTTAATTTTCTCGCTGTTAAATATGTTAAGAAAACATTTCACACTTTCCGAATGATTCACTTCAAATACTACAGTGATTAGAATTATCGGCAACCATAGGTAACTATGATCAAGAGTTTACTGGCTAATTTAATATCACTAACAAATTCTGGCTGAAAGAGGTTTTGAATGACGAAATTCGAAAGCATTAATGTTGAAATTGGTTTAAGCGACGACGTTACTACATATAGCTCATTTAGCTGTATTAGACTGATGTATGATCTATCAAAATAGTGTTGCTTAATCTAATTCATTTAGAATTTGTTCACCTAATTATATAATGCATAGCTATTCATAGATTTCAAAGTTTTTAGTGTGTACTGCATTGCACAAAACTTTAATTAGTTATCTATTGTAGTATTTACTCAAGAGGTGATGCAATCTAATTATTCAGCAACTGAACTGGTACTCAGTGATCAAATGATAGACTGTGAAATTCACCAGTACATGTGGCAAAAATGCGAGAGAAGGGAAATCATCGAAAAGAATGTTCCTCGCTCATATTTCGACAAGAACGTCTAAGTGATTAAACTGTTTGATCGTCTATGAAAAGTGAGTGGTATTTTGGAAGACATTAATCATCAGATAAGTGTGATGAATTATTCGGTGATTTTTGAGTTGATTTAACCTATTGTATACATGCGGTATGAGTTAATAGACGGTGTTAATATTGCTGGATAACAAATGGTTTGATTTCTTCATCAAAATCAACAGTAGTTTTGTTGAAAAGTCTATGTTAACCTCCTACAGTCTGCACAATTTCAACAAACATTGCAAACAACATCATGACTAGTCTATACTAACGCTGTTGTAATGAACAATGTTATCGAGATCAGATGGAACTGTAGTATACTTAAAGAAGTCAAAGTTTACTAATAAAATGTTTATCCCTTCATCTTTAGGCTTCAACATAGAAAACAAGCAGAATATCGGCAGTCTTCTTTTACGTGTATTTTAGTCTTCAAAATACTTCAATCGCGCTATGTATTCCGATCTGACACTGTTCTCTGCAGTTGTAACTTCTGGGTGACACTACACTCGGTACTACTTAGAAACCACCACACCAGTAACGATTTAATTTTTAATGATTTGGTACACTGCTGGAAACCAGTGATCACTGTCAGCTGACTATATAACCTTTTTAAAAAAAGTGGGCTCTACGAACGTCATGTGACTGCTATGACAAACTAAACTTATTCCACTACGTATGATTTAACTACAACTTAGATTCTGGAGTTGGAGAGATTTTAGAAATAATTTATGAATGTATGACGTTCCGGTAATTGAATATGAAATGATGAATTCGAGTTATTATTATTATTAGTATTAGTATTGTTTTATAGAATTTTCCCAAATAATCAAAATCTGTGAATGGAAAATTCAATCGTTTCTCGCCATGATCAAATTTCTCATCGGATTTCAATAAAGATTTTCTACGTGATATAAGTGCAGTGGAATATTTATTCATTAATTCCAAATCGTTCATATATGTCGGTGATTGATAGTCATTATTTTTTGTCAAGTTATCCAATTTTACAACATTGGTTTTATTCAATGTTGACGATGATTTATGCGTATACACAGAAGACATAGATCATTTGTAGAAGAAAATTGGTTTTATTTGTAATAGTTATGACTACAATTGACTGAATAATACTAAAGTTATGTAAGAGTTTTTTTTCTAGAAATAACACACAAGACAACTAATGTCGTGTCTCTACCGGTCACTTACTGTTTGCTGTTTGTTACAAGCTTAAATATGAATGATTATTATTATTGGTTAAAAAAATAAATTCCACAGACCATGAAATCGATTTGCACCAACCAAATGCTCACATTTAGTTTCATGAAACTAAATTCTGATTGGATCAATTTGTTTGACCATTGAAAGCATTACAGTTTTTGTTGTTTTATTACAATATAATGGTGTGATTTTCCTATGCTCGATTCGTTCATGAAAATGACAGTTAATTGATGTTATCATCTTTTGTATCGATTTGAATATCATTATTTAACAGTGAAATCATGAATTAGTCATTGTTAGAAACTTAGAAGCACTGAAAGAAAACAGTTTCATCCTCGTATCGGACTCATCATTGGCAGTGAGCATCCATGATTCTTGCCACTTGCAGGAATCGGACCAATAACCTTCAGTCTTGCACTCGAACTCTTAACCTCTGGACCAGTGGTCCGGCATACGATGGTGTCAATGTATAACTCTGATTAATCTAAGTATTTTGTGCAATCTCACTCATTGTCTTCGAAAGTTACTGCCTTTTCACTAGAATTGGGAGAATGTCCTCACGAATTAAGTCACAAGTGAGCATATTGTTGACTTTTTGCATCATATCATGATGAAGATGATGAGTCCCATACACCAGGACGAAACAACCGTATGTCAGTGCACACAGGCTTCTAATGATAGTATAGCAATGACTCAATCATGATTTCATTCTCGAACAATGATCTCGATTATTCAACGATGGAAAAATCAATATTTAAGTATCCATTGTGCGACACAGATATTTTCATTCAAGCTAAGGAATTATCATTACTGTTTCTGTAACCATAATAAAACCATGTGGCTCAAGAGCATTTCAGAAAATTTAATTAAATTTCTACATTTTTTCCAGGCTGTCTTTTGTAAGTAGTGATAATTCTGACTATGAAGCATATTATAAAATGGAAACTTCAAGTTCTACCAACAAATTGCCTAAAATATATACATTTTAATGAAATAAAGTTCATAGAAATTTAGATCAATGTTAGAACATCACTAGGAACCTGGAAGCACTAGACGCCCGTTTCGCCCTCGTATAAGACTCATCATTGGCAGTGAGCAACCTTGATTCCTGCTACTCGCAGGATTCTGAACAACGAATTTCGGTCTTGAGCTCGAACGCCTAACCTCTGGACTATGAGCCGGTATCTAACGGTGTTAATGTCTAACTTCGATCAACGGACGACAGTCTTGTACAACCTCATCCACTGTCTTAAGTGATGAACACTGCTTTACACCCGAACCTTGTTGACCTCCACTGGTTACGTCTTCTCACTAGCTCTCGGAGAAACTTCCTCATGGAGCTAGTCACTATTGAGCACATGTAATTTGCATTGGGTGGTTGTGAAGATTGTTAAGTTACACAGTGATCGAAGTTAGACATTACCACAGTGAAATTTCTTGACTTATTCAGGATAAGAATGAAAATCAAAATTATCAGCGAATAACTCGTGTTCAACAATGAAATCAATACTAATCATATTCATTTGCTAGCCTTGGGATATTGGATTCTGTGAGTCAGTATGCTGTGTGAAAAATGAAAAGTTCATGATGCGAATAAGCCTGCGTTAGTGCAACTTTAGGTTATTAATAGTAGGTATTTAGTGAATGAATGTTAATGGTTTTGTTCTTAAGAAAAAAAATGAAATTGAAGATGCGAATTCTAAGTGTTTTCAAAACATTAATTTGTATGTAAATGAGAGTCAATAAATGTACATTGTCTTAGCTCATTTTCTATGAGGTTATTTGTTTATATATTGACAAATCTTCGTGTCAAGAGATTGTGGTTGGTTTATGGAGCTGGAAGAATCATGTTACATTATATTAAATTTTGTATGCTGCAATTGTACTCGCTCTGTTTTTTACTTTAGACACTAATAAATGATATATAAATTGTTAAATTATGTATTTCACTCAAATTTTATTTTGAAAATTTAAATTACATAAATAAATAAAATGATATGGTGTTTGTTATTTTTACGTCAATGAAACATAAAGTGTAACTGTAATATTTTTTGAAGGTAATCGTTTTCATTGTTCCTACAATAATAATAAACATAAAAGTTTCATTTGGTTAAGCATGTTACAGTGATAGAAAATAAGAAATTTCATTTAGTGAAACTCAGAATGAGTTCAGTAAATAGGTTAATAACAAAATTTCGAGGAATGTGTAATTATAGTGTTATGTAACCACCAAAACTTTGATATCTTTCTGTCTAATCAAAGTGATTTATCCTTTTAATCCCTTAAAATAAATTTGATGCGAGTGATCAACTTAAATTTTATGCAATAGTGATATGTTTCAAGTTGTGAGCTTTTCATAAATGTATATATTTTATGAAAATTCCGTTGTATTTTCAGACTAAATATATGTACTACTTTAATGCCAACATTTATTTCTTCATTACTAATGATGTATAAACTCCAAATGAATTAACAACTACTAGTAAACGAAATGAATGAACTTACATCCCACCATTCCAAGCAGCCCCTTCTGTGAAAAGTAAGTAACAAGTTATGAAAACTAAAAATATCAATTGATTTCGAAACGTTTTACGCATAAACGCAATAATATTTGATCAGTATAGCAACATGACTTCCGAATGAAACTGAAAAGACTGATATTAATGTTTCTGTATTTTGTAACATATACGTTCCAAATACTGTAGTGGCTTTTTCATGTATTTTGTTAGGTTAATATCACTTTTACAAGGTATTTCAGTCCTCTAGGAAGTGGGTATCTAGTTTACATAGGTCCTGGTAAATGATGATTTTGTAAACGTTTGAGGAAACTTTGCTGTTTTGACATAATCATCAAGTTGATTTATCATGAATAATTAAGATTTTCAAGTAGATAACTTGATATAGAGTTATCAAGTTAATAAGTATTTCGAAATTAAATTATTTATTACGAATACATTGGCGACATAAATTCCTCAACAATTATCAGCAGAAATTAACAAAGGATAATCTGTTTATTGAAATATCTTCAGGTTTTTCAGTTATAAGAATAAACTAATCATCAGGTTTTAGCTGCGTTTCAGAAAAATTCATTTGATAAACTGGAAAATATAATTTAATAAGTGATAGTAGAATAACTAATTGCTTTTTACGAGACATACAACTATGATATGCATTCTGTTTATCGATCAAGTAAACATATAGATGGATGGAAAACACTCTATTAAAATAATTTCAAAGGGTCTTTGCCTGTTTTCAATTCAAATCAAGATGAGAAAATTGAGAACCATGAATAGAATAAACATTTACTCATACAGAACGTAAATTTATAATAATTTATGAAATGACTGATTCGCTGTTTAAATTATGTTATGTATTGAATGTAACATTTATTGAATACGTTTCATCTTTGGTTCTACAATGCAGCAAAAACTGTAGAAAATTAGATTACTGACAATGTCAGTGGTGTTTACTTGTACTCACAATATAATCTTTTCTTCTTTCATCATGTATAGATTTTCCATTTTCATGCATCAATCCCTGGATTAAAAACAAACAAATAGAGAAAGAACTAGTGGAATGATTTAACAATAAGTAAATCTTCACTGTGTGGCTACCAACATTTAGTGATTATTTTCTCGAATTAAACCATAACTATACATGATATAGATTTGGAATAGAAAAAGTAATTAAAAATAATACCAAGTTTATTCTTTTAACAATTCTAACATTTGTCAACTCTCACTGGTTTTGAGAATTTTGGAAGCAGCATGGTTTATTTTCCAAAATTTACATGCCTTCTGTTTAATGATAAACTTTGATCTGTGAAATATCTTGAAAATCAAACTAATTACATTTAAGCAGTCAAGTGTACGTTGCCCAACATTTAGTCACGTCGTAGTGTGAAAAAGTAGTGTAACATCAGACAGTTGTGACTTATCTGAATAAATAAAAGTTATATTTACTAAACATCACGTAGCTCGTAAATTTCAGTGCGTCAAGTTTATTGCTTTCTTCAGTTGCAATACCATCACAGATTATTGAATGAATATACCTTTGAGTATATGACACAGTGTAATCTAAATGAAAACTAATTGAGGGTAAACGAACACTGGACGAATGAGTTGAAAATAATTTATATTTCTTCTGCACACACCGTTATTAAATATCAGTGAAAACAATAAGCCAATCATTACGAAAGCGAAACATTTATAATCAATAAGACTGATGTTTTACACAGTGTATTCACCATAGGAGAAGTAGGATGGTGTTAATATAGTAATAAGTTGTACGATCGAAAATAACTATCTCTAATATTTATTTGAGTTTCAAACACAAGTTTAATGTAGACGAACATTAAATTTCACTTGTCTACTCTCTCAACAAGGAATTTATCAAGTATGGTTTATTTAGATCAACAAATTTTAACAAATTTCTTTACTGATAACAGACTTTTTGCAGTAAGAAAGTAGCAAGTTTGGTTTTGAAAAACTAGTTCACAACTCACCACTTCAGACTATTAAAAATAAAACAAGCACTTTTTTGTTACCATTATCAACATTAACCTAGAAATAATTGAATTCGTCATAAAACTATGTCTTAATGTAAATGTGAAGTTGGATAATGAACAGAGCTAAACATATAAATTTGTATTACTAAAGCTAAGTCTATGAAGAATGAAATCGCTAAAGAGATATTTTTCATGTTATTTGGACGTAACATTTGAATTATTTTTCTTTGACGTATAAAATCCTTTTTCAGTTCACTAAATACCTTCTAAATAAAACCTTTGAGAGGCATTCATAAGTTTGTAAAACAGAATAGTAAAAAACCCGACAACTTACTACCATCTGTTTTAAAAAAACCAACAACAATCCTGGTAGTGTAAATTTCCCAATCACACGTTCAAAACCAATTGTAAATAAGTTCTGAATATGAATTCGGTTTTGAAGTTAAGGGCATCATAAGGATTTATCAAATCTCACTTGGAATCTTTCAGCGCGTTTACCAAGAAAGTATTTTTCTCTCTATACATCAAGCTATTCTGCTCTAAAAGCCTATGCGTTTTGGCTATTTCCTTTGAAAATGCTATCGCACTAATGCACTCATAAAGACTCCATGTTCTATCGAATACATTTTAGAAAATCTGCATTCGTTCACTTCAGTGTACGCTATTCCACTCTAAGTATGAATTGTTCACTGAAAATGAGTTTACTAATGTTATTAAAAAAGTCCTTCCATACTGTTAATTAATTAATTGAAATGTAGTGGGCAAAATACATTTTAGAATTGTACAATTGTACAATTAAATGGCCAAACTGTGGTTGAGGATAGTTTTACAGCATGAAAGTTTCAAAGTTTTTCTTGACTAATAATCTTGGTTTCTTCCCTGTTACCTCAATTTCGATAAAGCAACAAAGGTCGTTCAAAGCACGTAAGTGGATTTCAAACGTACAAATTGGCCATTTTTAATAAAACCAACATAAAATTCTATTAATCACAGATTACCAGTGTGCATGTATAGCATGAAGTGAGAGACATCCATCCTCGTTAGCAAGTGATTATATTTTATTTTTATAAGGTATAGAATTTAATACTAAAAATTCGAAACTAATTGACAGAAACTCCAATCGTCTGTAAGAGAAACATCCTTCTTTACCCGAATAATGAACATCCTGGCAATAATAAGCTAAAAGGTGAAGTTCTATACCGTTTTTTATAGTTATCAACAATAGTGACTAAACAGGTGATTATCTCAGAGAAGTTAACATCGAAAATATTTTTATTATTCTACATATGACTACATTTTCTCGAGATAATTACTGCCACATAAAAGCCAGTTTTACTAATTTCAACTACATAGTTTATTATCATCAGGTGTATTTGTTGAAATTCGAGAGATCATTGCAAATAAATTATATTTGGAATAATCTGACTGTTGTATTTTTGCATATTTAAGTTTTGAATAACAAATTCATTTGAGTGAAATATAAAACTTACTCTGTTTTTATTTTATTTAAAAACTACTAACTTACTGCATTCTATTTCAAATAAAACAAACAACAATCATACCATCAAAACCAATTTTAAACTAATTCCGAACAGGAATACGGTTTTTCAGTTTAGGGCATTATAAGAGTTTACCATAGTTCACATGCACATAAATTATATTTAGAATAATGATCTGACTAATGTCCTTTCGCATAGATAATCAATAAATTACAAACTCAGTTTAGTGAAACATAAAACTCACAGCTCCACTTTTCACTATTTGTTTGATTCAAAATAACAAACGTTTTTGCATTTCAAATCAAATCTGTTTTTGATATTAGTCCAATAGTATTAGATATGCAAACACATATTTTCTAAACAACACCATTTATTTGCCTCTCGTTTCAAATAAGAAATCTAACAAAACGATTGTTTTAACTAAGCTTATTGTTGATGTTGTGAAATTTGAGGAATAAAAATATCAAAACCGATCTCGCATTCAATCAAATATGGAACAAATATAACTAGTTTGATGATCTAATTTATCGAAAGACAAGTTACAAAATTTATTCTTCCAATTCTATGAAAGTAACCAAAACTTATGCGAATTCGCATTTTCAATAATCAGTTGACACAGTTAAACATTTTAAGGGTCGTGTGGTCAACAGGTAGGTTCGTTTTGTCACAGAAAAGTAAACACTGGATATATTGAAACAGTCATTGATAAAATATCCCACGGTTGATGAAATGCAATAAAAGTTAAGCGAAATTTCCATAGAAAAATTTAAACAACTATTTTGGTGTGTATTTAGATCAAATAGAATCGTTCATCTAATAAATATTTCTACTAGAATGAGCTGAAATTACGTTTCCGCATGACATTTCAACAGTATCAATTATTAATACCCAGTCAGAAGCAACTGAAACATTAACAGAATGGAAAACCCGAGAAAACTGTAACTAAAACAGCTCATACATTTATACAAAATGTGAAATGTTTACTTAAAAATTTAATTCGAGGCACGTTGACTTAAAAACAGGTTTGTTTTATGAATTTTGTAATAAGGAAACTATGTAAATCTATCTGATGTCAAATCAGTCGATAAAATTATTTTCAGAAAATCGTGTGTACAATATTCAATAATAATATAATAATCTTATATTTCGAATTGTTTCTTTTGTTACCGAAAATGACTCTTTGATATAAATATGAATAGAACAGTTAACACTTACCAGTTGGTATTATTTCTGAGCAAACAGTAAGGAAAACGACCAAAAATAAAGCACAATACATAATTAGGAGTAACTGTGAACTGGTTGATATTGAAAATGCAACAGACTTTATATACTTTTTGAACAGTGAAATCGGAACCTTGTCGCAAATGACAGAAACATTTAAGGAATTTAACTAACCAATGAATACAGTTTTACGATTTGAATTGATTGATAACTAAACAATCAAATTGTCATTTGTTCAATGATGATACACTAACCCATCAATCTCTATCTACTTTAAAATTTGTGACAAATTAGCGTTACTTTAAATCTGATATGCTTTCAATGTTAGGCATTGAAATTTAGTCCTATGGTAATCACTATCGAATGATCATAACGTTACTTTTAACCAGAATCCATTTATACTATACAATCAAAATATTTAAGTAAATTTCAAAATCAACATTTGAAGTGAAGAGGGGTGTGAACAGAGGAGCATTAGTCTAATAATTTCACGATTCATGAGTTCGATGAAACGTATGTTCTGTTTTTTGACTGCACTGGGGTGTATTGTTAGACAGATATTTTGCCGTAGAGCTTATATATCATGGTCTGATATCTACCCTGAACATAAAATCAGTTAGAAAAGACTATCTTTATTATAAAACACCTCTTCTCGTCCCCACCCAATCGCGGTGCCGGTGCTAAAGTTTTGGACGATGTGGAAACCTCTGCATACATGAGCAGCATCATTGATGAGTACATGTGTAGTCACAGATTGGCAAGGCAACGAACACATTTCTACAATGCAACAACATCCTGAACTCAAAACAACTACATAACAACACCAAAGTCACGATGTCCAATACAAATGTCAAGACAGTTCTACTGTTCTACTGGGGTGGAAACTTGGAGAACTACGAAAGCCATCATCCAGAAGATATAAGTGTTTATTAACAGTTGTTTACGCAGAATTCGTCTGATCCATTGTCTAGACACCATGAGCCACAACCTATTGTGTGTAAAACAAATGAGATTCGAGTAGAGGAAGAAATCAAGAAGAAGCAATGGAAGTGCATTGGACACACATTGAGGAAAGCTGTGTCACAACACAGGCCATCACACGGAATCTTCAAATTATAGTTTACAAAACTTGTGTTTGTTTCAATTACAAAGCTTCGCATTCAGCCAGTTTTAGTGAATCATGATAGATAGATAAATTGTGAAGTTTAAAATTATTTAGTAAGCTACATTAATATTTTGTGTCTACGATATGTGAATAAATTATTCGGTTGTTTTGAATGTTATTGTGAGTGTTTCAAAAAATATATTATGCTTGATTCCTACTTGATAATTAGTATGCCAATAATGTTTTCTCTTACATTCTGAGAAGCAAAAATATAGCATTGAATATAACTTGTAGTAAAATGCATCATACAAATCTAACAAATAAACACATGATTAGTAGCCACAAAACATTCCTAAGTGCACATGAGATGGATTAGTGTACTGTGAGAAAGTCAATTGAAAACGTTTAGATGATGTGATCTATCATGTAGAAATGTATAGTAAAAAAGAAGAGTTTTACAAAAATTATTACCGTTTGCCAAACTCATTCATGTGGAAGACAGTGAAAATAAATTAGTGTTGCCTAATTTGGTGACGATTATTTAATACATTCAGGTAATGTGTATAATAGTAATAACGATTTGTAAGTGGAGGTATGTTATTTCAATGTCAAAATTAAAACATGTAATAATCCAACGGTCAGAATAATAAGTGTATGAGGTCAGATAGGTCAGGTGATAACAATGACTGCTTCAAGACTTGAATGAAACGCAAGAATCATCACAACTCTATAATGCATATCACGGAAATGTGCTCACTAATGACTAGATTGGTGAGGACGTTCTTGAAAATGGATTGAGACTTCATGACCAGTTGACTTGAATCCTGTCTGGTGTGTGAGGCAGTCATTCATCGAAGACAATGAGTGAGGCTGTGCAAAATCCTTAGATCGATCAAAGTAAGACATTCACAATGTTGGATGCCGGCTCAGTGGTCGATAAGCCAGGTGTTAGCGCGGATTCTCGCGCGGACGTGCACTGATGAAGAGTGCACGTAAAATGAGTTGGAAAATACCATCTTTAATATAAGACGCTTCTTGCCGCCTCCACACATTTTCGGTATCACTGGTAAAATTTTGGTCTGATAATATTTGTTGCATGTTTCAATTGAAAATTCATTTAATTTATTTAGCACCTGATGTTTGAATTTTTCAATATGTAAATCCTACAAACTGAAGATTTATAATCTCTGTTTAAATATTAAACAAATACTTCAACATAAAATACTCTTGATAACAGTTTTCTTTTTTCATTTCTAAAGTAATATTTTTATACTTCTTATAAATTTTGAACAAATTTGAAACCTTTATGTATCTGAAGCCCGTATTTTTGTTGTAAATCGTAGCAACTCGAGTTACAAACCGCTTATTTCAAATGAATTAATTTTTACTTAAACAATTTAACTGTACAAGGTCTTAGCTATAAGCGAAATCGCGATCCCGGTGGTTAAGTTATTGAACTTCTGTTGACAGCTCCTTATTACTCTCAATTACATTATCAGGCGAAAAGTTTCTTACTTACTTACTTATTTACGCCTGTTACCCCGAATGGAGCATAGGACACACACCAGTTTTCTCCAACCAACTCTGTCTGTCCTGGGCTTCCCCCTCCAGTTCTGTCCAGTTCTTGTTCATTCCTCTCATGTCTTTCTCTATTTCTCGGCGTAATATGTTCCTTGACCTTCCTCTTTTCCTTTTGCCTTGAGGGTTCCATTTGAGGGCTTGTCTCGTGATGCAGTTAGGTGCTTTTCGCAATGTGTGTCCCATCCACTTCCATCGCTTCTTCCTGAATTCCTCCTCCACTGCAATCTGGTTTGTTCTCTCCCACAGTTCGTTGTTGCTGATGGTGTCTGGCCAACGAATCCGAAGTATTTTGCGTAGACAACTGTTAATAAATACTTGTATATTCTTGATGATGGCTTTCGTAGTTCGCCAAGTTTACGCTCCATACAGTAGAACTGTCTTCACATTTGTATTGAAAATCCTGATTTTGGTGTTGATTGATATTCGTTTGGAGTTCCAGATATTTTTAAATTGTAGAGATGCAGCCCTTGATTTGCCGATCCGCGCCCTCACATCTGCATCCGATTCACCTTGATTGTCGATGATGCTGCCAAGATATGTAAAGGTGTTAACGTCCTCCAAGGCATCTCCATCAAGAGTGATTTGGTTGGTGCCTGTTGTGTTGCATCGGAGAATTTTGCTTTTCCCTTTATGTATGTTGAGATCTGCTGCTGCAGAGTATGCAGCTACACTGGTCGTCTTCACTTGCATTTGCGACTGAAGAGCCAGGTCATCTCCCACCATTTTCGTTCCTTTCGCCCAGTCCATGTCGTCATATGATCTCTTCATATTCAGTGTTGTCCATTCCAACATTGGCATTCAGGTCTCCCATAAGAATCGTCAAATCCTTTGGTGAACATTTATCGACGATTGACTGCAGCCTTTCGTAGAATAGATCTTTATCGTCTTCATTGTAGTCATTGGTAGGTGCATAACATCGGATGAGGTTCATTGTAATGTCCTGTTTCTTTGTTTTGAAGGATGCTTTAATGATCCTCGGTCCATGAGATTCCCATCCTATCAGTGCCTTTTGTGCATGTTTGGACAGCATCAGTGCAACTCCTTGTGTATGTGAAGTGTTTTCCTCTTCGTGACCAGGGTGTAACAGCACTTCTCCTGAAACTAGTTTCAGTTTTCTCTCCTGTGTCCAATGTGTTTCACTGATTCCGAGAACCTCGAGGTTGTATCTTTTCATTTCTGCCGCAACTTGAAATAGTCTTCCAGTCTCCCACAATTTACGAACGTTCCATGTACCTAAAAGAATGGTTGCTCTGGTTGTCAGAAAAGACATCGGCCTCGTGACTTATGAGGGAAATCGGCTTTCATCACGCGACGTCATAATTCTTCTTCCAACTCCCAGGGCAGAGTTAAAGTGGTTTGAATTATTTGTTCTGGTTAGCGTTTCTGGCAAGTTAGTTTTTAGTTGGGATGGGGTCGCCGACCGCATGCCCAACCCTCCTCCTTTATCCGGCCTTGGGACCGGCAGTAGCCACGAAGGTTCTACTGGAGGAGTTGAAAAGTTTCTGGCTGGAGAAAATTTTGATTTGAAACAAAAGTCAAAATTTTAGTTCAAATTATCAATAAAAGGCGAATCTTTATGATTATTTCGGACAAACAGACAGATAGAACGCAGAACTTCGTAATTAAGCACTTCAGTTCAGGTTGACATACCGCATTAGCACAGAGACGCAACTGTCAGTTCAAATCCAATAGTGGTAGCGATAGTGGAAGTATTAGCAGTAATCGAAAAGATTAGGGTTCGAAGGTATTATTCAAGAAGTATATTCCAAAGAAACAAATTTAAAAAGACTGGGACAGTCAGTGATTGAAACCAGTGGGATGGTATATCGTCCATTTCCCAGATTCTACCTATGATCTCAATCAATCTAGCTGCTAAAACTGGACCATCATCCATAAAAATCTCACCGGTAAACCTATCAGGTCCTTCTGCTCTACCTCGCTTCAGATTTCCTGTTGCTTTATCAACTTCACAAAGACTAGGAGGACTTAAGTCGGATTGCCATCTAGGATGACTGGAGATCATGGATAACCGAAGAGTGGCTCGAGGCCAGTTGAATTGATCCAATAGGTGCTTTTCCCATCGATCCAATCTCCTGGATTGTGAGTGGATAGTAAGACCATCCTTTTCCGAGATAGTCTCACTCACATTTGGATTCCTAACACCGGGTTCCTCGATAAGGCGGAACAATTGTCTGTTGTTGCCTATCGCCACTGCCTTTTCCATCGCTCTTGCTCTCTCTACCCACCACTATTCGTGATCATTTTGTAGGCTTTTTATCGGCCAACGCTTAAGCTTACTTCGCTCTTTATCAGGTTCAGAGCCAGGTGGGATGAGTTAACGATTATGATTATTTCGGATGAAATAAATAGTAAGTACAGGAAAATCAATATAAAAGTCATTGTTGAAGGTAAGTTATCACTGAACTGGAGAAAGATGCAGAAGTCATACCTTGCAAAATACAGCACTGTAATCTGAGAAGTTTGCGAAAGAACTTGCGTGATTTCAGATTGAATCTGCTTGAACAGTTGAATAGTACTACTATTTTCAAACGTAATATTTTGAAATGAGTTTTTCTGTTATCTATTCCGTCAGTAGCATGATTCTCACATAACTGAATCCCATTACTTGATTCAAACTTCGTAGAGAACATTTTCAGATTATTTTGTTTCCTGTACTTATTTTAGTATGCAGTCAATCACAGTACATCCAGGTTTCACTGACCCGGTACTTCAAAATGAAAATTGATTTATATCCACTTTTTCGTAAGCGTCCAGTTAATTCGATCGTTCTTCTCACTTGTATGACGCAGTGTCAGTTATGCATGAGTTTCGATTAAGGTTTGAATCTTTGCAGCCTTCCTGAGTCTTCGATAGTAATATCTTAGTAACCTTCATCAGTGCATACTGTCACAAAAATGCTCCCATCATCTTTTCACCTATAGTGAAATCTGAGTGAAAGGAATTTAAATAAACTGTTCAAAACCTGTATTATCATTTAGAATAGCTCTCTCTAATATTTTTAAAAACGTTCAACTTGCTAAACTGAATCTGAAATGGAAGTCTGCACAGGATGTTGCATTTAGCGTCAAAAATTTCGCGACTTACAACAACGTTTTTCGGCATTTAAGTTATTAACAGAATTTTCCGTTTCTACATTGATGTCAGTTGAAGTGGAACATTTATTTATTGAAATTTCCACTTTAAAATATTAAATAATGTGGCTTGATAAGCGACAAACCAAACTCTAGTATTTTACTGTTTAGGTTCGTCACAAACTATGATGTGATCTCGATAGTCCACTGATCTAAAGTGTTTAATAAATACTGATACAAAATAATGAGAATTCATTTTGTCTCTCTGGGTCCTCATCAGCTGCCTACAACCTGTAATATTTTAAAATAAAAATGATCATAGAAATTGACATATTTATGAACAAGAAGGAGATTAGATATAGATTTAAAAATCATGATAATGAGAAATTTCCAATAACGTAATAACAATATGTTACAGATATATAGTGTTAGGGAAAATGTTCCAGAACATCAAACTGGTGGTTAGAAATCAAATAGTTAAGAAAATCTTTATATTGATGTGTGATGTAGTAACTGAGATCAGAAAATTGGATATAAAGACTAATTGCATGTTGAAATCAGTGAGAAAGATTTGAAATAAAGGATGATGTTATAGAATGGATGTCATGTTACCAGGTTAAGGAAAGATTTATGCTGTTTTTTTTGAACACATGTTTTCGGATTCAGAATCTGATGGCTACAGGTTTGATTACTTTCAGAAGATATGTAAACGATTGTTTTTTAATCACATTGAACGAGGATTTGATCCACTTGTTGAACAGTATTGAGGAGATGTTTTGGCTTCACACCTCTGAATGTCTCCAGTGCACTTAAACTAGCGAAATAAAATGAATTCATATTATTCTGCGGCAAATTTTGTTGTTGCTATCTTCAAGATAAAAAACTGTGTACGTTAAACGTGGAATGCAACAATATGAGTTGAGTAATAGAAGTTTATGATTGCAAGTTTTATGTCGAGGATTTATAATCACAACAAATTTCAACTAGATTCACTGACTTTCAATTTTAGGCATTACAAGTTGTAAGTAGTGGACGAGGAGAAATCAACATAAATGACTTCAAATAGGTCTACGAAAATTTTTACCGTTGCTCGCTTCAAATCGAGAAACGGAACAACAAATCACCAACTTGATAGGAGTTGTTGACATCTAATGCAGAATTCCTGCAGGTTTACAATAAAACAATCATTGTGATCGTACATTCCAGGTGATAAAACCCTTAAATGTTACCAGGAGAGTTCTTAATTGACATTTTTAAAAAGTAGAAGAAAGTGAATTCATCAGACACTATTTGAAAAAGATGGTAGGGAGTTGTTTTATTCAATGTATTGCATGCATCACCAACGTGGACATATTTGAGAAATTTGTGATTTCTGAAAAGCAAATCATTATTTTCAAGGCATGTGAATTGAAGTGAATAATGACATTTATTAAAACCACACATCACCGATTCATGCAGTATGTAGAATATAACAACTACCTACTATCTTTACAAAATATTAAAATGCATGCACAGCATTTTATGATTTCGTTTTCCCGTACTACTTACAAATGTTACTCTCCAAGACAAAACAAGAACTCTCCTGGTAACATTTTAGGTTTTATTACTTGGAATGTGCGATCACAATGATTGTTTTATTGTAAACCTGCAGGAATTCTGCAATAGATGTCGACAACTCCTATCAAGTTGATGATTTGTGAACGGAATTACAGGAGCTTATATAAACTCAGTTTGTAAATAACATGCTCACTGGATTAGAAAATAAATTAAATCAGTGCGACCAGAACAAATCTACCGTTTATACACGTTGTTCCGTTACTCACTTCGAAGCGAGCAACAGCAAATATTTTCGTAGACTAACTTGAATTCATTCATGTTGTTTGAAAATTCGTAGATCAGTCAATCTAGTTGAAATTCGTTGTGATCATAAATCAACAAAGTATAGCAAAATGTAAATAACTCTAAGAAATCAGATGTAAGTTCCAAATTTATATATAGTGAAACAACAGACAGCAAGTGGTTACGTAATATGTGGGCACTAATGAAGGGAAGAGTTAAATGGATATAGCTCATTCAGGTGTAAACTAAAACTATCGAAGTGGGCGATAATAAAATCCGTGGTGTGAAAATTAATCAATTCCTCAAAAGAAACTGAGTGAGCTGACTAATTAGAGTTTATTCTATGAAGGCAGATAAGGGACAAAGACATTTTACTTCTGCTTACTGAAATATGGATTTCGATTTCTGACAGGACTGGCTTCAGCAAACTTCAGGAGACTTGATCTAATTTGTTTATCAGTTATCTTGAAAAATTTCAAGGTTTTGACCTGATGTTCTGTGTTTGATTGATGTTTTCAGGTTGAGCTGTTCTTCTTCTTGATGGAAGTCTTTTAGGAATATGTTAAAAAAACCAAGATCAAGCCTCCCATCCATTCAACTAATGTAGGTGCTTTGAAAGGTGCAATTAGGATTGGAAATCGGAGCACTCTTCTAGAATTGGAAACACTCAGTGTTATAAGAGGGATAGAATATCATTTATTTGAGTAATTGAGAGATAATGTGGTAATGTTGTTTAGGTAATGGTTTATATTTATATTTATGATTAGTAATAGAACCGTCACTTGTTTTGGATTTAAACTGGGCAAGGCGAGTATCTAAATTATCCAAACCTCAGTTTGGATCTCATATAAGGTGAACTCGCAATGGTTTGGAGCATATCCATTGTCGTGCATATCACATTCTATACAATTAACTATCTCTGACAGTACGATTTAAACTCCAAGGAGTTGAAGTCAATTAAGATGGCATAGAAACCCGGCTGTTAGATATTTCTGTCCATATAAAACTCCGGTCCACTGAAAGTGATATGATGATCGGTATGACTCTGTGTCTGACGCTTTAGAATCTTGCATGATCCTCATCACAGACGTGATAGCCCTAAGACTTAAACATTTTGTTTTTCTCACTGGTAATTGTTTGATTTGGTATATCTTAGTCTGAATATTCTAGTCATGAATAATATGTGTTCATAGACTTAAATTGTTTTGAAATATACATATATTTTATTTTGTACAGTAGTGCGCATCTCATGTGAAGCATGCAAATACCTCAACATTGTAGTAAACAAAACTGATCCAAGTGTTGAGAAACATGTGGTTTGTTTAACTATTCTGAAGTAGAATGCAAAGGCTTGATATATTCTCATGTAATGTCATGTATGTCATGCGCTGTTCACCATGAGTTTACTACTCCCTGAAAATAGAGGCTTCATAGGTTGATTATTTAAAAGCATTGACAAAAATAGTAGTAGAAAAGAATGGATGGTTTATCCATCAATCATGAATAAATCTAACGCTCATTACGCAGAAAATAGAGACATGAACATTAGAGCTTTTGATTGCATTTTTGATAATGACGAAAGTTTCTCATGTAATACTCCGTCACATCACAGATTTGAGATTAACTGAAGAAACGATACGTCAGATGCAACCATCACTTACACTATCACTCACCGCATTAAGTTATTTCCACAGCGTGTAACTTAGTTGACGTCATTCTACAATAGAAGTAATGAAGGAGTAATTGAAGCTTGTGATTGCATGTGATGGACTGCGAAATCTTATGCAGCTTCTTATCAAATGTCATGTTTAACATGATTGTTTAAACCAAACCGCATTATGTGAATATTCACGTCACTTTATCTGACTGTAATACTCATTCGTCGTGACGTTTGAAAATACAACCTATTTAGTTGGATGAGAATATTCATCACGAAATCTTAGGTTTGATGAAATATACTCGCTGAAAACTTGAAAGGTTTTGGAATACTTCGCTTCTTTGCTAGAGTCTGTATTTTATGAACACAGAGTATTAGGTGATTTCGATTTTAAGTCAATCGAACATTAAAATATCAAATTAAATAAAGAATACCTAAGATGTTTTGAGTATAATGGAGGAATAACTTTCCAACAACAGCTGTTGTTAACTATATATTGTCAGTGAACATCAGTAAATTTAGAAGAAATCTGAATCTACTTTAGTATTTCGTTTAAAATAACTGGGTTATTGAACTGCCAAGTTTGATAAAAATTCTTGTACATATATTGTAAACTGCGAAAATCTTTCTCTTAGATAAAAGTATCACTTAAAAAGTGGGTTGATTACTTTTGTTTACACCCTAATCAGTCTATGAAGACTTTCATTTACTCAATCATTATGATACTTACCCAACATTCAGAACAACTAGACAAATTTAAAAATCTTTTAGATATTTGCATCGTTTCAGGTCTGAAAATGTACATTTCATACAATTTATAAAATCAGTGAAAGCTGAAGTTCAATAATCACGACTGAAACATTCAAGTAACTTGCTTATTAAAATAATTATTGTAGACATTGTGACAATCAGTTTTCAGTTACAGTTCTGTAATGTTAAAAATCAAAAATAATCATAATCTTTTCATATACTTTCGTTTAAAGTGATTTCATGTGGCGTGCATTATCGTGTTTGAGTTTAAAAATGAATTTGTCCTATTTTATCAAAGAATGATTTTTCAAGACAGTTATTTTGGAGGGGACGAGTTTGACTTATATACTCACAAAAGTGAACAAACCGCCATCAAACACAACTTAATTGACGTTATCGATATGAATATTGTATCACTATTAAGGAATACTAGCTGAACATAAAAGCCACCTGTTAAAATTTGAAACTGAACGCTAAATAGTATCATGAATTTAGATGGTACTCAGACTACTGTTGATAATGTATTGTTTAAAGATATCAGTATTCCATATTTATTTGATATTTTGCTAGACAAAATTTGTTAAAGACTGTTAACCTATTTTAATTTGATGTGGCCCAGAGTATTATATCAGATTTACCCAGGTATTTAACAATTAGTATTTCCAACATATAGAACATGTACAATTCTATCAAATAGCAACACTAACAATGGTGACATTACCTCCTTCCTTCCTTCCTTTCAAGATAAGTGGGTAATACCACTTGACAGAGAAGGAGGTCACACAACAAATCTTTGTCACCCTGCAAATTATGTGTTTGACACATCATTACAATCAGTTTAGGTAGACCAGAACAGCTGTATTCGATAGATTGTTACTCAGAATTTGAAATGAATTTTAACCGTTATTCATGTTCAAAAACAATGTTTGTTGACCATAAACTGATGTTCGCTTTCTTACTGACCATTTCGGTAATGCGGGGAATTCCAAACTAAGCTTAAAGCACTGGATGGCTCTTTCCTATAAGTTCATGACTCATCATTTGTGCACATTCACGAACCTAAATAGTGGAATCGAAACCTGCATCAACGATCTTGCGTACGAAAACATAACCTGATTAGCTTGTTAAGATATAACATTCTTTATATTTTATTAACGTAAACTATTAGAGAAACGTTTCATCACATGGTTAGTGAAAATAGTGAATTTATCTCCCCTATTCAGATATTTATAATCGTTCTATTCCATCATGTTTTATATTGCAATGAACTTAGTTGTGTATCAGTATGACAATTTCCTCAGCATAGGATAAAAGTAATATTTCTTTTCACAAATAGACATTCAGACCATATATTTAATATTTTGCTCAACTAATCAACTATCTTTTTATTAGAAATCCTATTACCACGAACGTTGTCCAAGTGATTTTCAAGAAAATTTACATATTTTACTGACCAGTGAAGAATGCTGGTAATTTTATCTGAGCATGCCTCGGTAAATGTTAGTCCCTGGACCATTTAAACACATTCTAATATTTCTAGTTATAATTATTTGAAAACTTTTCTATAAAATTTTGTAAAATTCAAAGGATTTGATCACGTTGAAATCGAGCAAAGAAAGTACTGACAATGATTTTTACCACATTATCAAAGCATATGAAAGAAAAGATTCTATTAATGAAATTATCTAAGGTAATAAGTTCATCCTATGTCATTCATGAATTATCTTCCCAACACTGATTTTATTGGAAACGTAAACTTCCGCCACATTGCATAACTCGTAAATACCATGAGTTTTAGTTGAAATCGATGTATGTATATAACAGTAAAGAAAATGTTATATATTGAGTCCTTATACGAACTAGCAAGTGACATATTACCAATATTCGTTTAATTCACAGCAAGATTAGAGTAGCGTGACAATAATATCTAGTATTCAGAAATAGTGAAGGAAAACTATCTGTTAATCGCGTCTGTTGTAAAGTTAGGTGAGATGTTTGACACTTTGAAATCTGTTATTAATTTGCCGATGATCAGCTGACCTCTAAGTAACATGTTCAAGAATGAGTCACACGTCTCAATGATATAATTCATAAGTATGGAAAGAGTCAATGTGGTATCGTATTGTAGAACAACAAGTATATGCTGGAACTTCCATGCATCTACAAGTAAGTATGAAAAGATTTTTCAATCGACAAGTCAATCTCATTGAATGATTCTTAGGTGATTGAACTACGATTATATGAACGACTGTTGCTCAAAGAATCATCGGCTTCCTTAATCATCTAAAATAAAATACCAATAGATGATCTAGTTTTTCAAAACATTAGTAATTTGAGAAGAATGCTATGACGATGATATAGAGGGAAGGTATGCAAAATTATATTAAATGTTGAAGTGGGCGAGCTTAACAAAGAATAGGTGCTGAGCCATTATTGTTAATCTTTTACAGTAAACAATGAACGTACAAAATGATTGTGGCATACAATTTACATGCGGCTGGTTGTTTAAATCCATAAAATTTAGGCGCCATCCTCAAGATCAACAAAATAGTGTATAAGAGAGATACTAATTTCGTTTTCAGCAGTGCTAATCTATTTATCAATTATGAAAAGTATTTTATTGCTTATCTACTTACTCGTCATTACATGCGAAATAATGTTGAATGGTAGGTAGTTTTCCAGAAACTCTGGTGTATAATCATATCAGAATCAGTGTATCTTATCAATAAATAATGTGGGTAACGGTCAGTGCATATGATTTCTAAAGACTGTTAGACAAAGTTAGTTAATTCAAATTAATTAGTTATTCTTTTCAGATCAGACTTCTATACTGATAATAGTTTTAAGTAAAATAATGTTATGTTCGTCAGCTGGTATGCTTGAAACTATTACGGGTTCACCGTAGTCGATGAACGAGAACGAGACAATCAACCAGTGACACGGTAGGCTACTCTGATCCGCTGAGCTAAAGAAACTAACGAGAAGTCTTGATATATCGTAGAAAATGTATTCTACAAACACCCAGCAAGCACACAATCAATCCAAGCACACAAATCGCGTTTATTTATACACCATAAAGACCTCCTTAGGAGAGTCACAAAAACAGCACAATAAAATAACACAGTAACCAATCACAGCCAAGTCTTTTCCTGGTGGGAAATGCGATCTCAAGGTCAACTGGTCAGTATATGAATAAAATCCGAAATTATCAAGTGAGTTCTGGGGATCTAACGTCCCCAACAGATAACTCTGAATATTTCAGTAGGTGGCTAGATATTCATAAATGTAGTTTTCGTTAGTCATGTTATTCTCACGTATTGTAAACGGGTGAGCTGTAAAATTATATTCACATGGTTGATTCCGTTATACACTAAATTATTCTCACTATTATGGAATTGAGCTAATAAATGGAATATCAGAATTATTTTAGACGAGAATGTATTTCAATAAAAAGTTATTGTTTATTAACTGATAATCTGAAGCTTCAAGTGAGAAAACTCCTTTAAATTCACATTATATAGATAAAACAAGTTGGTTCTATGTCAATAACTACCAAGATGTCACAAATAACTCCATGAAAAAATATAGCAGTCATGCTCTTCTGTTGATGCAGCTATTAGCTGAAGTAGACTGAAAATGGATTCACTAGACGAAATATTAGCGGTTATTTCCTACTTTTCAGTTTATGATTAGTCATCAATTAAGTGACATTTAAATAACTCAGCATATGTCATCATATAAATCAGTATTCCGTCTCTTTATAAATCCCTTTGGCTTAAGCGATTGAAAATGTGGAATAAAGCTATTATATTAATAACAATCGTCATTATTAGTATTAGTATTTGTGTGAAATAATTGTGAAGTCATTTTCATTTCATTACTTTATATCATACTAAATATTTATTTGGATTAAAGTCGGGTACACATGTAAGCAATAATCTGTTTTCTGTATTTACGTTCACTATCAAGATTATTATATCTTAAATGTTGAGTGTAAATTTAAAACAATTATGGCCTAGGGAAATGTGACAATTTCCTACCCTTTCTTATTCTTTATAAATTACATCAATTTTATCTCTCCATTTGAATTAATCAACTTGTCTACTTGAACTTTTATTTAATTGACCTTTTATTATTCTTCATGTAAAATGACTTGACAAGTATATGTGTTACACATTTTTGACTAGTGATTAGCTTCGTGAGGAATCTTCTCCGAGTTCTAGTGGGAAGACGTGACCAGTGAAGTCCACCCTGTTCGGGTGTAGACAGTAACTACCGAAGACTGTGTATGAGGTTCGCAACTCCATGATTTGATCAAGTTAGACATTAACACCGTTAGATTCCGGCCCAGTGGTCGGATGTTTAGGCGTTCGCGCACAATTTTGAAGGTCCTGGGTTCGAATCCTACGGGGTGCAGGAGTCGTGGATGCGCACTGCTGAGGAGTCCCATACCAGGACGAAACGGCCGTCCAGTGCTTCCAGGTTTCTAATGGTGGTCTAACATTGATCTATTCATGGTTTCAAAAATGTGTAACTTAACAATCTTCACAACCCCGTAATGCAAGTATATGTGTGACCAGATTGTTCGAAATGTCTAGCGCAAACACATCACATTTTCAAATCAGTTTCGTCTTCTGACTGTTCTATCAAAGTGTATAGTAAATCAAAAAGTTTTTCAGTTTATCTAAAAAATTTCATGTTAGAAGTGGACTTAACTGATAAAAATAAAATTTCGTTTTACAAATTTTCCTCTTTTAATCATATATTCTTATACGTATTATGCTTCAAATACAGGTTTCAAAAGGGTGCCCGTTTTGCTGATGACGGAAGTTATGAACTTCTTTAAAAATCTCATTTACTGTACTGCGTTTGTTCTATCTTGAGTTACTTCTCTTTGTTCTTAATTTATATGACACAGAAATTGAGGTCGAAGTTATAATCATTTTTATAGTCTCAAAATAGATTATCTGTAGAGACTGATGAGAAAACTAAATTGACTAATTTAATTAACATATCACTGGCAATCCTAATGTATATTTGACTTCAATTATGTTTTTCAGTGAATTGAGGCTTAAGTACCTCTGAATACAATTGATGGAAGATAAATCTCAAGATTGGAAATTCCTAATTTTTTTTTAGTTCAGTCTATTATTCATCACAGTACATAACTGCATTTTATTTTGCATTGATATAATTTTGTGTGACATCTAAAATTAAATGAGGGTATGTATTCGGAAAATTGGATTACTGCAAACCGTCTTCGAAATAAACATCATGATAACATTCAAACAGTAGATCTGCACAAAGGACTACTATTTTTATTTAGTAATTTCAAGAGGGTTTTTATTAAATGGATATTCAGAATTTATTCCGGATTTACTATATTAATTTCCTACTAGCTTGCTATTTACACACGTTGTTATGAAGGCATCACTGTTTTGAAATACTTGAACGTAGCGAAGTTTTGTAAAACTTTAAGTTCATAAGCAAAAATTGGATAATATATATCGAGCCTAATATGATTACATTTTGCTAAACTATCAAGGTGGTTAACATTTTAAATGAAAACTATCCTCCTGAAACGTTGGTAGTTGGAATTTATGTTAAAACTAGTTAAATAACAGACATTTTTTATTACATCACTATAGATGCATTGTTTCCTGAGAGTGTCTTTCTCATTTCCTTTATTAATTCCATGTGACCTGAGTAGAGAAGTAAGTGTAAGTTTGTAATTCATATTTTTATGTAATTTAGCAACGTTTTACGCTATATAGATTATTATTTCGTGGTTGATATTTCTAAATTAATGGTAATAAATAGTTTTCAATACAGTGTGATTGAAGTTTATATTTAGTTTAAATCTATATAAGACAAGTGAGAAAGCAGTTTAGTAATAACTCAAAATCAGTTCTTTATTTATAGTTTGTGAATGTTGTGGTTCCACTCTAAAACTGTATTTTCATTCAGTATGTATTCTCACTCTAAATAAAATTATTTTCACATTTTCTTCCTGTCAAGATGAATCGGAATCTATTTCAGTGTCATTTATTGAGTAAATCAATTATGTAGAATAGATTCTATGTACAATTACTTGTTTTATTCTCAAATCTTAACTATATTGTAAATGTAATGGATTTGAAAACGTGATTGCTATCTGAATAATTCATTTCCAACTTTATAAATTAATGAACTAGGAGTATTGAAGCAAGAATATTTTAATTTGAAATCGAGTAATCTGTGAATAATTGTAGGTATACAATTTTGAATGTGAATCGTCATACGTTTTACTGAAGCGGAGTTGTCACGTTTGAACAGTTTCTTTCACCACGCAAACGGACAATGTATTCTTACAAGCACATAAAACGTATTATTGAATTGTATACTTTTAATTTTGAGGAAAGTCAGAGATGAACTACGCTTAATTTTCAACTAGTGTAAAGTACGGAGAAGTCAAGACCAAATGGAATAATGTATTTACAAAATATGAATCTTCAAACATTTATTTGCTTAGCAAGTAAGATATTGAGTGTCTTCCCTCAGATCTTTTCTTGTTTGTTCAATACACCCGGAGTGAATAGTGCATTACACCGATCGCGTGGAAGAATAATGTAATCATTGTGGACACTTCATTTACGTAAAATGACTTACAATAAGCAGCTGACATAAATTATATTAAATTCCACACTACTGGACAGACATTTGCTGTGTTAGGCTAATTCAGTAAGCGTTCATATTACTTTACTCTACAGGCTAAAACATCATCACCGAAAGACTCAGAGAATATTAACGTATACAACATTTAAACTTTCTCAGTTTACACAGAATTTCTTTGAATAAGTCTGTGTTATATATTAAGTTCAGTATGTTAAAATTAATTCATAAGAAGTAGCAAACATTGAAATAATGTAGAGATGAGATAAGCGCATCTTGCAATAAACCTCAAGTGGCATAATATAGTAATAACTTTCAATGATACGCGCAATTTTAATAAAATTCATCAAAGTTCCTTGACTTTGGTTATTCAGATTCTAATTATAGGGTTTTGAAGATTGCTGAGTGACTTCAAAATTATGAATCAATCAATGTTAGACCATCATTAGAAACCTAAATGCCTTGGACGACCGTTTCGTCCAAGTATGGTATTCATTCGTAGCGCTCATCCACGACTCCCACTCCACTCAGGAATCGAACCTAGGACTTTCGGTCTTGCGCGTGAACGCTTAACCTGCGAGCTGTATTATCTAGCCGTGACCAGTAGAGTCTAACCCTTTCCGGTTGTGATTCAGTGCTCACCGAAGACAGTGGATAAGGTTGTGCAAGATCGTGGATTGATCGAAGTTCGTAACTAACACCGTTGAAAATCAGCTCAGTGGTCAAGAGGCTATCGTACACACGCGAGAGACCGAAGGTCACAGAATCGATATTTGTGTGTAGTGGTAGTCGTGGATGCGCACTGCTTGTGAATCTCATTTTAGGGAGAAACGGTCATCCAGTTCACCTACTTTCTAATGGTGGTCTAACGTTGACCGATTCATGACTTCATTTAGGTTTTCTACAATAAACTTGTGAAAACTTTTTGCAACTGTAAACAAATGACACTAATAAACCACTCATGATTTATCACTTAAGATGCTAATAAGTGTTCAAATGTTGATTCATTTCTTATTGAACTGACATCAAAATAAGAATCTCCTCGAGTTTGAGAGACATTTGAAACCAGAAAAATATAATATATATTAATCAGTGTCTAATAGACAAACCTGAAAAAGATGTTGTTTGTGAAATTTTGACTACATTTAGAGGAGACTATTTGAAAGTTATTTATCCAATACAGCTCTACCAAACATTCACTCTGTGGATTCTGTTTGCAAAAACTTCAAGTGTCGTAAACAAGTGTTCATCAGACTATACTAAAATAGCTTGTTTCTACATATAAATTCAAATGATGTGAGAGACAATGTTTAAACAGAGTAAATGCATCTGAAATAGATGGTTTAGTTACTGTACCTTCTTTTTCATTGTTGACGATGTCTTCAATGCCTATTTCAGGTTGAAGCAGGCAAGAAAATTACTTCGGTGTGAAGAGTCTCACTTCTGAACTGCTTTAACTGCGATTACATACTTTGTTTATGATAATAATTTTGTATATTCCTCTTCTTGTTGCTGTACTCTTTAGTACCAGTTTCACAAATAGTATTCAAAACAAAAAAGATTTTCGAAGTTGACTACTTATAGAAATTGTTGAACATATACGTCAGGACTTTTATCACTGAAAAGTTCTCATCATATTAAACCCTGGATCTATGAATGAAGAATATTTCCCTCCCAAAAATTACCTACATGTTGTGTATCCGAATTTTGCCAAATTTTAATCGAAATAAATCATTTTAAATCATGACATATTCTGTCTTAGGCTCTCCTTTCTAATTCTACCCAGTCGCTGCTCATTCTTTTCAAGCCTATCTTCAATTCTCAACACAGTATGTTCCTTGGTCAACTTCCTTTCCTTTTAGCTTGAGGATTCCAAGTGAGGTCTTGCTTGTGCTTGGGTGCTTTTTTCACTGTGCGACCAATCCACTTAGAGCGCTTCTACATAATTTCTTCTTCGACCAGGATCTGGTTTGTTCTCTCCCATTGTAGATTAATGGTGATGGAGTCTCATCAATAGATCTGTAGTATCTTGAGTATACGGCTGATGTATCTTATATATGACGGTTTTCGTGATTCTCCAAGTTTCCGCCCCATACACTATTATGACGATGTTCAGTTTTGACCTGCATTAAAATTTAATGCATATTTCGGTCGTTATAATTCCCCTTTTTTCGTCTCTGAATATTTCTGTACTCATTTTTAACAGTTGTAGGTAGAGCATTTATGATGAAGATGATCTTCAGAATACTCTGAAGATCTTAGAAATGATTTCAGTTCTCTTTTCTTACAAAAATTATTGAACGTGGGAATTTCAGTAATAACGGTTATATTGGTATAGGGGATTTGTAAAGACTAAAATGTTCACAGTTCGAATCACTACGTGGTATTAGATAAAGCATTATTGAAAACCAGAAAGCATTAGGTGTCCATTTCGCTTTAGCATCGGACTCCAATGTACCCACCGGTGGCTAGTTTCAATATACAAACCTTTGAGTTCAGGTGGGAAGCCATGACAAGTGTAGTTTAATCCGCGTGGAGGGGTGAGGCATTTGTCTATCACTGGTAACGGATTAAGGTTGTGAAATTGCGTTGAGTATTTGATGTTGGACAGTGACATCATTGGATGTCGGATCAGATATTTGCTCTCAAGGTCCTTGTGTCTGGACTCAGTTCTCAGATGCGGGGTCGTGAATGAACACTAATAAGAAGCCTTGTTCCAAATTTTCATGGTTCTCATTATTGGTCAAGCTAACATCACTTAGTAATTTAAACAATGAAAATCGCGATTTTGCTGTGATGAACTGTTAACATTTGCTTTTTAAATGAAAGTGCTTACAAAGGTAAGTAACTGGTATCCAAATAATAAACTTCATATTACTTTCTCAAAACCATCAAGCTAACTTTCTGGATGCATCGCCTGTAGTTCGTAGGAACAGTGACTGGGCAGTAGGTGAGTTCATAAAACATGAAACATAACGATCTACTGTCAAGCAGTCAAATCGCTTTGTAGTATCATGTGTCTTATTTTCGTTCAGAATCCGCAAGTGTCAAAATCCCGTAGAATATCTTTTAAAAACACTAAAGGGTCTGGCGCTTGTATTTAATGGGAGCAACAGCATATGTAAGCGAAGACGACCAGTGCAGCAGCAGTCTCTGCAGCAGTAGGTCTCAACATACACAGAGTAAAAAGCGAAATTCTCTGATACAACACGAAATGCGCCAGCCAAATCACGCTTGACTGTGAGGCTTTGGAAGATTTAAAAACTTTTACATGCCTGGGTAGCATCATCGACAATCAAGGTGGATCCGATGCAGATGTGAGAGCGCGCATCGGCAAAGCAAGAGCAGCATTTCTACAATCGAAGAACATCTGGAGCTCCAAACAAATATCAATCAACACCAAAATCTGGATTTTCAATACAAATGTCAAAACAGTTCTACTGTATGGAGCGCAAACTTGGAGCACTACGAAAGCCATCATCAAGAATATACAAGTATTTATTAACAGTTGTCTTCGCAAAATACTTCGGATTCGTTGGCCAGACACCATCAGCAACAACGTACTGTGGGAGACAACAAACCAGATTCAAGAGAAGAAGGAAATAAAGAAGAAGCGAAAAGCAACCAACTGCGTCACAAGAAAGGCCCTATACTGGAACCATCGACATGAAATGAAAAGAGGAATGCCAAGGAACACATAACGCTGAGAGATATAGAGAAAGACATGAGACAAATGAAAATAATGGGACAGAACTCTAAAGGAAGTTTTGGGTAGCTCGCTCGAACGATTAGTACCATTTTGATGAACCACTGATATTCATACGATTACAAGTGTGTGGGATTTTCGTTGGAATTATCGGAGTGACAGTCGCATAATGAGGTACGACTGTTCATATAAATCATTTTCATACTATTCCTGTAACTGGTTTAACACCTGACTTTTCGTTTATTCGTATATCTTGCCTAATTTGATCTGATTGGACTGCTCTTTTAACTAACAAGTATTTTTATATATACTCAAATTCTTTTCAACTTAACGGTGTATTTTGATTCAGCTACTGAACCATTAGTCATAAATGTTTCCGATTTTCAGAGGTGAATAGCTTCTTTTGTGTTGACCACTCCGTAAGGATTACACATGGCTGGAAATTTCGACTTTGGTCCTCTATTTTCGGTGTTCAAACTTCAGTTTGAAATAAATTCACATTTGCACACAAATCAATAATAATATCAATCATTATAACTAGAACAATGAATTTCATTACAAGTATTTCTTATTTTGCCTTAAACAGTCAGATAAAGTAAGTAATGTATTCGCTTCGACAGTTACAGATTCAGAGTTTTATCATTGAAAATGTTGCATAAACTTTCAAAGATGAGCAACATGAGCATATAAGTGGAATACCTTTCTACATAACAACCACGTGCGATTAAATTCTGTTCCTATCAATAAATGAAGTACTTTACACTTAGTCAATAATCTATATTTAAACACTATCAAACATTTGAAGTTGGATCACGATAGAGAGTAAAGATCTCAGTTATCAGAAAAAAGCTAGCTTGTTGGTTTAACATTAGTCTACTCGTGCTTTATCATACTAAATTGAATATTATTTTGTCTTTCAACAATCAGAGAAGTATATTTTTTATGGTATTAGTCGACTGATTTCACTAACGTACGTTTACCTTATCTGAATCAAATGGCGTTTCTGCTTCAAGTAAGGCAGCACAATCTCACTTGCAACTGTAACAGAACGATAAACACTGATGTGGTCTTCTGTAGAAGTTCGCACTTCAGAAATTTTATCGCATGTTCAAATTTATGGGTAAATTGTACTATTAATATAATATATTATATTATAATACCATTATTATTATTATATTATAATACTATTTTCGTCAATAAGAATGTCATCTGAATCGATCAACTCCTTCGGTTTTCTGCCAATGAGGCTCAAATATGTCGTGTGTTTTTGAGTAAATTTATCTTCAAGAAGAATCGATACTTCTTTGTAATATCTAATTGGGGGAGTTGATAAGTTAATAAGGATCTGCATACCGACCAATGCAACTGAGTGTGACCTTAATATAATTTAAATAATCTTTGAATACCACCTTCTGACAAGCTATGGAGCTTACATGCGGAAATTATTTTCAGGAACTATTTAAAAAAGTGTTATTACCCAAATATTTTGAATTAACTTTTATTAACTGATCGAAACGAGGTAAACACTATTACTCTTACTACTACCTAATTAGGTCCCTTAACTCCTTTAGCTATTTTACAGTAATTTAGATAATATTTGTCAATATTTTTTGTCCTGATATTTACAGATGTATGTAGCCGGTATAGGTTGCAAAAGCAATTAGCGGAATATCTTGTAAGTAGCGCTTAAATTTAATATTCGTATTGGACATTTTGTCAACCAGTGTAACTTAATTTTATCAAAACAATTTCTCATGGTTGTTTGCATTTGAGGCTTTTGGATATAAAGGCGGGTTATGTGGTATAAGTCTCAGTTAGTAACAGAACACTTTTCTCGACTCATTAGAATAGTATGGCGTTTCAAACGCATTCAAATTTAAATCATTTGACTTTTACATAATCTACAAACTGAGAGATGACATCTCAATTAAGCTGCACTTACAGTTATTTTTAGATTAAAACATAGATGATTCATTCGAAAATTTCTTGCAAATGTTATTTACAGTAAATTGGTTTGATATGTGTTTGATATAAATATGGAGTTCTGAGGAGCTTTGATGAAAAATGTTGTACATATTATGACTGCTTGTACGTAAACTTTAAAGCAGGAATTTGAAAATTCCATCTTAACTTCAACATTCACAGTGTAATCGACGCAGAGAAGACTTAATTTCTAGCTGAAAAACAAAAAAAATTGTTCCATCACAACTTATCTAGTTCCAATGAAATAATTGCTTTATTATTTATTCTCGATTTCCGCTACCGTAAAATTTATTTCGTAAAAACATTCAAGGTGTTTGTTGCTTTTATAACATGAGTGACAGGTGTATAATTAAAACCATTAAGATGAAGATTTAAAGATTTACAAACTGCTCATCTTGAGATCTGGGTGAACTACAGACAGGTTCTGTCACATCATTGAACGACGGAGCGAGTAGGAGTGGAATACAAATCAATTACTATATTGTACACTGTTTAAACATTTAAAATTGAATCTTTAGAAAAAGGTGGCACCTAGAAGAATATAAATTTATCGGCTTTTTCTAATAGTTATTCATTCATTTGATTCTTTAGTTGGCAGGATGTCTCTTGTCGCTAGGTTTTATAGTCATTTTTTTGTTTATTTGAGCCTAACAAGAAAGTGATGAATAAACTATGTAACACGATGAAACTGAGCGAATTTCGTCTTTCGAAAACGAATAATACTTAGTGAATGTGAAGAAATTATCCGACAATCTTTGACATACAATATATTAGATTAGCACAATTTCTCATTTCAAGATATGTCATCTATCTATTTTGTATTGTTATCAAGAGAAAGAGAACTGAGTATTTTTATTTCAAGAAGTCAAAATTTCTATACACTAAGACTTTTAATTTGAAGAAAATAACAGAAGAATGCAACAAATACATTCAAAATTACGTTTAAGTACGATGATTCCCTTTGTTATAAATGATTGCAAAAGCGTCATATTTTAAATATTGTATTGAAATCATTTTAAACAATATTTGAGTAGAGAGCATAAGTTTAAAAAAACTTAATTTGTCTTGCTTATTCGAATGTTCCTATTGATATGGAGGACTGCAATTAAACAATCTCTTTGACATTCACAAACGCGCGTCTTGGATTCCACTGCTGGCCACTATCCTTCTCTGTTAATAATGCCTTTAAACTGAAGCCAGTATCGAGGCAATCCACAGAGGACGTGCATATGCCAAGCAGACTGATCAACTGAAGTCCTAATCATCTGTGGGAAGATTCAGATAACCAATAAAAATGAATTTATCTTTACTATGTTGCACAAGCGAATGGCTATCTAGACTCGATAACTAGGCTGATAAGGTGATGGCGTCTAACGTACTGACTTTTAGTCTCAGAGTGAGCGTCATTTCTGAAATTCAAATATATCCAGATGACGAGTCCCAAAAAGAACGAAACACGATTCATCGATTCCACTGCTATTAATGACTTTGTTTAGGAATTTCATTGCATTACCTAAAAATTAATTGTTTACTGAAACTACTTTTATATACTGATCTTCAACAGTTAAGATGATACCACAAGTATAGTAAACACTTTTTATCATATTTATTGAACACGAACATTCTGCTATAATTTCTCATAAATTTTTCGATTAATTGATACGTTGTTGGTGAAAATCGAAAAGGCGTCTTACACAATGATGTATCGCTACTTCGATTTTGCATCTTATGACAAATGACACTTAATCGCTTCATCATTTTACTACCAAAATTATCAATGTTACAGAACGTAGCAAGTTTTAATTGATTTTTATTTAAGCTAACACTTGTTCTGAACCACAGCTGAAGTAAGCAGAATTGTGTTAGGTACAAGTTTCATGCTTTAGTCACATATTCCATATAGTTTTATTTTCTACTGAATAAAACGATATCTTTTATTTGTTTTTTTAGATAAATAAAGACAAGTAGATAAGAATAATTTCCAGTATCACTCAGTGTTGTTTCATTCACAAAGAATGGAAAAAGAAAGACCTTACAGTGTTGTATTTTCTTTAGAATATCTAGTTTTTAATATGATTATGTTTTTATAATGAAATCTTTAAAATAAACTTCTAAGCGAATTCATGAATTTAATTCCTGACAAAAACTGCGGTTTCTGATAGGTGAATATAAATATGACAATGTAGATTTAACTGAATAAGGTCATTTTTCAGTTGAGGAAGTACAAATAAAGCTAACGAAATGAAATGATTTCCAAGTTTGTAGTCTTCCTTCTTTTTGCCTTAGATGGAAAGAAAAGAATAAATTATCTATTTGCACCCGAAATCATGATGATATTAATTGATTTTCTTTTCTCTTGATGGAACTTTCTTTTGTAGTTTGGTTGATCGTAAACAAAAATGGAAATTATTCTAAATTATGTAATTACTACTGCCACAATAAGAAATATTTTGATCAGCATATACAGTTGAACTAATTTTAAATTTATATTTACAAATGCTTATTATTATTAATTCATTGATTTACATGTAATAAATAGTTGTGTTTCCAGTTACTTTCGGTAATATTGATTAACTTATGTGGATGAGTATCATTTCGAAGAGTATGTACAACATCGAAATTTCGTAAACAACCAGACTTTTTTCATGATTACGATTTTGTCATCACATACTATTAAAACTGCCCCCTAAATCCTACATATGCTTTCAAGAAGACAAAGCGCTTCCATTCAATCACAGGTTAATATAATTTCTAGGATGTTGATTTGGCATACTATGATTAGATGATGAAGTTGTAATTATCTACTTTTATAAAGAAAATGCGATTGATTTAATGGAAACATTTAATATCATAACCAACTGTATCAGTGATGGTTTTACCCCACTTTTTTGTCTATCTGTAACCAAAACCCACATATTTCGTTTGTGACCTTGACCTTGCTCAATTTTAAATGATGAATTATCTTCACATCTAATTGTTTCATTATCTGATTAATTCGAGAATGAAGTTCGTATCAGGTTGAGAATGAATCTAAAACACACTACTCCTGCGTCTGCATAAAAATTTCTAAACATTACTATCTGTTAGTATTAGAGTACATCAAAATACTTTTTAAGATTTAAAACACTGAATAATTCATTAAAATGACTAGACATAATAGTGAAAGAGCAAAGCCAGAACACCTGACATTTTACACAACAGATTATTCTATGAAATCTTTTCTATGATTAATAGAATCGAGTAATTTATTTCAAGAATTGTAAATGCTTTTGGAAAATAGTGGTTTGTTAAGCATCATAATTTCAGAACTGAGCATTTTCACCATAGTTGATATAGATCTTTTCATTGATTGTTACCAATAATCAATCAGAAATTATTTGTGATTCTAAACGTTAATGTTGTACATATCTGCCAATTTTTTTGAGGCACTCTAGTCATACCTTTTAAATTAATAAGCAGTTTATAGACATACTTTCAATGTTGTCTAACAGTCTCCTAGTTTAACGGTATTTAATTAGTTATTCATTTTTTATACTTCATAGTGTAATGTCTACTCATTGTTTTGGAGGATTTTGTCATTTCTTAATGATTTAAGTTATTCATATTTCTAAAATACCAGTTTTATAAATATTTTTCTCAAGTGTTGCCTTCATTTCTAACCTTTTATCTTCCTTATAGATTAGATTGTATGATAGTGAATACAAGCTAAATCTTTATATTACCATAGAATGAAGAGATAGTCGAATCATCTGAATGGTGAAAGTTAAGCGACTGTGTAGAAAGTGGAATAATTATTGTTATGGTCGGCTAGTGAATATTTCATTGTGTGTATTCATTTAATAATATGACAGCGAATATGTAGATTATGTTAACAACCTCACAATGGAATACTTATTCATAATTCTTTTCTGCACGTTTCACTGTGGTAAATTTAAAGTTCACATTATTACAACAAAAATTTGCTTCGATTTCAAACAAACGTCTTTGTTTCTGTGACCAAAGTAAACAATGAACATCTAAATAACAATAATAATAATGACAACATAAGATATTCGTGTGCCTGGAAAATAATCTAATCTGGATTATTTTATCTGTACAGCTAATATGATAAAAATAACAAACACAAACAAAAATTAACACGGTGTATTAAAACTTGCCAAGTGAAAATATCTGATCTCGAAGGATGCTTTCTTGGAAAGTGGTTTGTCAAAAAACTTGGTTTAAGATAATTTAGTACTGTCTTCATCTTAATCTTCTGGATAACGTTTTAACAATTTCACTATATTCCCATTGTGAAAATTAGAACAACACATATAAGCGAACAATATTGTTTTCGATTAGATCGTCATCAGGCTTTACTCTAATATACATGAATATTTATATGAAAATGTTAAACTAATCAAGGCAATTTGAGTGATAATCACAATGAAATGAAAAAGGCAAAAGTACAAGTGGATAGTAGGAAGATAGGTGAACCGATAGTAGTAGGAAAATTTATAAAATATGATAACTAAAGTAGGTCAAGGGTGGATGAATAGAATTCAAATAATCATCAAAAACATCAAAAACATTACGTAATAAGCAGATGTGTAAAAATAATAAAAATAATAAAATTAAATTAAAATAAATAAAATATATATAATGTCAATCGTTAGTTACGTCATATCCGGCCACGGAAGAGATAGGGGTGTCACGAATTTTTTTTTCTGAACACATAAATTAGGGCTGAATGTGAGTATTCCTATGGCTTCTGCAATGTGTAGGAGACGGGATCGAACTCCGTTGGGAAATGATGGAGGTATACGATAGATCACCCGAAAAGATCTAGATTTATCTACAATGTGACCACTATCTACCAGGTGTGCTAAGATAGAACTGCGTATTGTTTTTGACTGACCCTTTGTAAACCATGCTGGGAGATGTTCACTCATTCGTTGTGTACGTTGCCTTGAAGTACGCCCGATTGACATTATATATATTTTATTTATTTTAATTTAATTTTATTATTTTTATTATTTTTACACATCTGCTTATTACGTAATGTTTTTGATGTTTTTGATGATTATTTGAATTCTATTCATCCACCCTTGACCTACTTTAGTTATCATATTTTATAAATTTTCCTACTACTATCGGTTCACCTATCTTCCTACTATCCACTTGTACTTTTGCCTTTTTCATTTCATTGTGATTATCACTCAAATTGCCTTGATTGGTTTAACATTTTCATATAAATATTCATGTATATTAGAGTAAAGCCTGATGACGATCTAATCGAAAACAATATTGTTCGCTTATATGTGTTGTTCTAATTTCACTATATGTTACTTGTCATCAATTATAGTAATATAACCATAAATCCATTATTTAATATCGTAATTATTAAGAATTTCTAGGTGTAATGCCAGTTTCATCAAATAAATTTCAGTGACTGACATATTGTATCGCCACTTGTTTTGCACCAAAACAAGTGCTGTTCTTGTCTATCAAATTAAAGAATCAAGAATAATATCGTAATTATTAAGAATTTTTAGGATTTCTATGTATAAACTTTCTGTTGACTGATTGGGTGAGTTATAATATTGCTTCTAGTCTGTAACAAAACTAAATATTCTATGTTTTACGCATATCTGACACCTAATGCAGTACATGACTTCCAGAGTTATACAACTTACTAACCGTAACCGAGCAGAAAACTCAACAGATTTCCAGTGATGAACACCTTAAATAAAGAGGTGCGTAACCCTAAAATAACTCCGCCAGTAGAACCTTAGGGGCTACTGCCGGTCCCAAGCCCGGATAAAGGAGGAGGGTTGGACATGGGGTTGGCGGCCCCATTCCGTTGAAATCTAACTTGCCAGAAAAACGCTAACCAGAAAAAATAATTCAAACCATTTTAACTCTGCCCTGGGAGTTGGAGGAAGAATTATGACGTCTCGTGATGAAAGCCGAGTCCCCTCGGAAGTCACGGGGCCGATGCCTCTTCTGACAACCAGAGCAACCATTTTTTTAGGTACATGGAACGTTCGTACATTGTGGGAGACTGGAAGACTATTTCAAGTTGCGGCAGAAATGAAAAGATACAACCTCGAGGTGCTCGGCATCAGTGAAACGCATTGGACACAGGTAGGACAACTGAGACTTGCTTCAGGGGAACTGCTGTTATACTCTGGTCATGAAGAGGAAAATGCTTCACATACACAAGGAGTTGCACTGATGCTGTCCAAACATGCACAAAAGGCACTGATAGGATGGGAATCTTATTGACCCAGGATCATTAAAGCATCCTTCAAAACAAGGGAAGAGGACATTACAATGAACGTCATCCAATGTTATGCACCTACCAACGACTACAATGACGACGTTAAAGATCTATTCTACGAAAGGCTGCAGTCAATCGTCGATAAATGTTCACCAAAGGATTTGACGATTCTTATGGGAGACCTGAATGCCAAGGTTGGAATGGACAACACTGGATATGAAGACATCATGGGACGACATGGAATGGGAGAAAGGAACGAAAACGGTGAGAGATTTGCAAACCTATGTGCCTTCAACAAACTGGTCATCGGTGGCACAATATTCCCGCACAAACGCATTCACAAAGCCACATGGATTTCACCGGATCACACTACTCAAAACCAAATTGACCATATCTGTATCAACAAAACGTTCAGAAGGACAATGGAGGATGTGAGAACCAAGAGAGGAGCTGATATAGCTTCAGATCACCACTTGCTGATCGCCAAAATGAGATTGAAGCTAAAGAAACACTGGACGACGGGGCAGACAACATCACAGAAGTTTAATACGGCCTTTCTTCGGGATACCGTAAAACTCAACGAATTCAAGATAGCCCTCACCAATAGGTTCCAGGCCTTTCAGGATCTACTCAATGGAGAGGAAGCAACATTGGAGAACAATTGGAAAGGGATTAAGGAGGCAATCACTTCAACATATCAGGAGGTCCTTGGTCGCAAGAAGCACCATCACAAGGAATGGATCTCTGTTGGTACTCTTGAAAAAATTCAAGAAAGGAGGAATAAGAAGGCAGCTATCAATGTCTGCCGAACAAGAGCAGAGAAAGTTAAGGCGCAAGCCGAGTATACAGAAGCAAACAGGGAAGTGAAGAAGAGCATCAGAGCTGACAAACGAAAATATGTGGATTATCTAGCAATGACGGCGGAAAAGGCTGCAAGAGAAGGAAACATGAGACAATTGTACGAAACTACAAAGAAGCTCGCCGGAAACTATCGTAAACCAGAAAGACCAGTGAAAAGCAAGGAAGGGAAAATAATCAGCAACACTGACGAACAACGAAATAGGTGGGTGGAGCACTTTAAGGAACTATTGAATCGACCAGCTCCACTGAACCCACCCAACATCGAAGCAGCATCCACGGACCTCCCAATTAATATTGGCGCACCTACGATTGAGGAGATCAGTATAGCCATCAGACAAATCAAGAGCGGCAAAGCAGCAGGACCAGACAACATTCCATCAGAGGCAATGAAAGCAGATGTGGAAGCAACTGCGAAAATATTTCACATTCTCTTTAAGAAGATTTGGGATGAGGAACAAGTACCATCAGATTGGAAAGAAGGATACCTGATCAAAATACCGAAGAAAGGCGATCTCAGCAAGTGTGAAAACTACAGAGGCATCACTCTTCTTTCAATACCAGGCAAAGTCTTCAACAGAGTATTGTTAAACAGAATGAAGGACTTCGTAGACGCCCAACTTCGAGATCAACAAGCTGGATTTCGTAAGGATCGATCGTGTACTGACCAAATTGCAACATTACGGATCATTGTGGAACAATCAATTGAATGGAACTCACCACTCTACATCAACTTCATCGACTACGAGAAAGCATTCGATAGCGTGGATAGGAAAACACTGTGGAGGCTTCTTCGACACTACGGTGTGCCTGAGAAAATAGTCAACATCATACGGAATTCTTATGATGGATTCAACTGCAAAATCGTGCACGGAGGTCAGCTGACAGACTCTTTTGAGGTGAAGACCGGTGTGAGGCAAGGTTGCTTACTCTCACCCTTTCTCTTTCTCCTGAACATCGACTGGATTATGAAGACGTCAACATCTGGAGGGAAGCACGGTATCAACTGGACAGTTAGGACGCAGCTGGACGATCTGGACTTCGCAGATGACCTGGCTCTTCTATCGCACACTCAACAACAAATGCAAGAGAAGACGACCAGTGTAGCAGCAGCCTCTGCAGCAGTAGGTCTCAACATACATAAAGGAAAAAGCAAAATTCTCCGATGCAACACAACATGCACCAACCGAATCACGCTTGATGGAGATACCTTGGAGGACGTTAACACCTTTACATATCTTGGCAGCATCATCGACGAGAAAGGTGGATCGGACGCAGATGTGAGTGCGCGGATTGGCAAAGCAAGGGCTGCATTTCTACAGTTGAAAAATATCTGGAAATCCAAACAACTTTCAAACAAAACCAAAATCAGGATTTTCAATACAAATGTCAAGACAGTTCTACTGTATGGAGCGGAAACATGGAGAACTACCAAAGCCATCATCCAGAAGATACAAGTGTTTATTAACAGTTGTCTACGCAAAATACTTCGTATTCGTTGGCCAGACACCATCAGCAACAACGAACTGTGGGAGAGAACAAGTCAGATTCCAATGGAGGAGGAAATCAGGAAGAAGCGGTGGAAATGGATAGGACATACACTACGAAAAGCACCCAACTGCGTCACGAGACAAGCCCTCACATGGAACCCTGAAGGCAAAAGGAAAAGAGGAAGGCCAAGGAACACACTACGCCGAGAAATAGAGAAAGATATGAGAGGAATGAACAAACATTGGACAGAACTGGAGAGGGAAGCCCAGGACAGAGTTGGTTGGAGAAAACTGGTGAGCGGCCTATGCTCCATTGGGGGTAACAGGCGAAAGTAAGTAAGTAAGTAAGTAAAGTAACCCTAAAATATCAATAAAGAAGCGTGATCGAATCTGAACCCACAGGAATATAGGTGTAATGCAAGTTCCATCAAATAGATTCAAGTGATTGGTTTATTGTATTGCAGAAAAGGGACTTGATCTGTATCAAATAAAAATGCTTTTCTTGTCCAACAAAATAAAGGATCAAAAAATAACAAATGAATGTATACTGGAGTAAAGATAAGAAATACGATTTATTTCATTTGTTGATACCATAGACCTACTAGCCGACATAATTTTTGACACAATAAACATATTCTAAACTTTACTAAAAGACTTTCCTCTTCTAAATAATGACTGAGAATTTCTTCACTTTTTACCTCATACAAACTTTTGGAAATATGGAGATGATTTAACGGTGGATTTGGAAATATATTTTTCCCGTGGCTTACAATGATACTGCGATAAAATGAGACAGGTTTGGGTGACAAAGTTTATACTACTGTTGGATTAGATACTTGAGTAGCACAGTGCACAGAGACTAGATCACGTTATATCACATACTAGATTAACAACTGAATGGAGAACCAGAGTAAGTGATAGACAATACTTTATTCTACAATTACAGGTAGCAACTCTCTGTGAGTCTAGAGTAAAAATCAATAAAAGGAAACGAATCTAAATGTGTGATAATCATTAGGCTGTGCTGATTTGTCCAAATTCAATAACTGATCATATTTCCGCTACTTCACTTCAAAAACTAACAGTAACATAAGTTATCTATATTTCATATAGTCAAAAACCTGTTAAAATGCCCTAAACCGCTTCAAGGTCTAGATAATCTCCTTTCATTATATGGTTCGAAGATATCTTCCTTTAACATTTTCACTCTTTCATGCGGACGAAGGCATTGAGATCGGACGGAATAGCAGTATACTTAGAGAAGTCAAAGTTTACTAATAAAATGTTTAACCTTTCATCTTTACACTTCCACTTAGAAAACAAGCAGATTATCGGCTGTCTTCTTTCACGAATCATTTAGTATTAAAATTACTTCAATCGCGTTATGTATTCCGATATGACACTTTTCTCGGCTGTTGTAACTTCTGGTTGACACTCCACTCTGTACAACATAGAAACCACCACACTAGTAACGATTTCATTCAAAATAATTTAATTTACTACTGGAAACTGCTGATCGTTGTCAGCTGATTATATAACCATTTTTAAATGAGTATGTTCTGCGAACATCACTTGAAAGCGGTGATATATTCAATTTATTCCACTACGTTTAAATTAGATACAACTTGGATTCTGACTTCAGCGGGGATTTCAGAAACAATTTGTGAAAATGGTGTTTGATATAATCTCAGCGACTGAATTTTTAGTAATACCAGCGTTTTATCTAGTAAAACTTCTTGGTTTCTTCAGGATAGTAATTAAAATCAAATATATCAGAGGATTACTCGTGTTCAACAATCAAATCAACACTAAACATTTTCATTGACTAACTTTGGTATATTGGATTCTGTGAGTCAGTTTGCTGTGTATAATGTTAAAATTTCATGATAAGAACAAGACTGTGAATTAGTGCAACTTTATGTTATTAATAGAAGGTATTTAGTGAATGAATGTTAATCGTTTTTTTCTGGATAGGCAGTAAATATATAGATGCAACTCGAAAAAGTTTTAAAAACATTAATTTGTATGTAAGTGAGAGTCAAATGTTTAAATGGTGGTAGCTCGATTTCTGTAAAACTATGCTTTCAACTATTGACAAATATTCGTGTACGGATTGTGGTTGATTCATGCAGTTTAACAGAGCATGTTACATTCTACTTATATTGATTTTGTATGTTGTAAACTGCAATTATTCTGCTAGAACTATATTTTGTAATTTTTTTCGCTTTAGACACATAAGCTACCTAAATTGTTAAATTTTGTAAATTTATTCAAATTTTATTTTAAAAAAAAATTAAATTAGATTAATATATAAATGGATATGATGTTTTTTATTATTACATCAAAGAAATAATGACATGTCACTGTAATATTTTTTTGTAGGTAATCGTTTTCATTGTTCCTACAATAATAATAAACATACAAGTTTCATTTGATTCGGAATAAAACAATGATAGAAGATACGAAATTTCATTTAGTGAAACTCTGTTTGAGTTCAGTAAATAGGTTAATATCAGTGCAAAATACCTAGAGACAGGTAGTTTTAGTGTTATGTAACCGTCTATTAGAACTTTGATATCTATCTGTATCATCAAAATGATTACATTTTAATGTATCCTTTCAATCCCGAAACATACATTTGATGCAAATGATGAACTTAAACCTTATGCAATAGTGATATATTTCATGTTGAGTGCTTTTGATAAATTCTATTGTATTTTCAGAATAAAAATATGTCGATGTTTTTTTTCTTCATTACTGATGTTGAATAAACTACAAACGAATTAATGACTATTAGTAAACGAACTGAATGAACTTACATCATCATCCTTTTAACATACTTTCAAGCAGCTCTTGCTGTGAAAAGTAAGTAACAAGTTATAAGAAGTAAAAAATATCAATTGTTTTTCAAAGTTTTCTTACATATAAATTCAATAATGATTGATAGGTGCAGCAGCGTGACTTCCGTTCTCTGAGCTGGTTGTTTTGGTTGTGGAGCTTTCATTGTCCTGTATGAAACCTGTATGAAACATCAAAATAGTGTTGCTTAATCTAATACTTTTGTAATTTTTTCACTTAATAATATAATCCATAGCTATACATAGATTTCAACGATTTTAGTGTTTTTTGCACTGTACAAGATTTTAAACATTTATTTATTGTAATATTTACTCAAGAAGTGATGTTAAGTACTTATTCAGCAACTAAAGTGACAGTAAGTGATCAAATAATCGACTTTAAAATTTACCGGTACATGTTACAGGAATAAGAGAGAAGCGAAATCATTAAAAAAAATTTTCGTCCATATTTCGATGATTTTGTTTGATAAAAACTTCTAAGTAAATAAATCGTTTGATCGTTAATGATCATTTTATGATGTTTTATCACCAGATAAGTGTGATGAACTAAACAGTGATTTTTGAGTTGAAACTACCTAGGTTGAAAGATATAGAACACATGAAGTATAGTACGTGTTGTTTTTGCTGTATCTCGAATGGTGTGGTTTCGTCATCACAATTATCATTAGATGTGTTGAGTAGGCTGATTTTACTTTCTACATTCAGCACAATTTCAACAAACATTGCATACAACTTCACGACTAGTCTATATTAACCCTAGTGTAATGAACAAAGCCATCGAGATCTGATGAAATAGTAGTATACTTAGAGAATTCACAGTTTACTACCAAAATGTCGATCCCTTCATCTTTAAACTTCCACCTGGAAAACAAGCAGATAATCAGCTGCATTCTTTCATATGTCTTCTAATCTTCAAAATGCTTTAGTCGCGATGTGTATTTCGATCTGACAGTTTTGTCTGCAGTTGTAACTTCTGGGTGACACTCCACTTTGTACTACTTAGAAATCACCACACCAGTAACGATTTCATTTTTGATGATATGATATACTGCTTGAAACTAGTGATCACTTTCATCTGATTATATAACCATTTCAGAGGAGTAGGCTGTACAAACGTCATGTGACGTTGACGACATACTAAACTTATTCCACTAGGTATGATATAGCTACAACTTGGATTCTGACTTCGGGGGGAAGGTATTCAGAAATAATTGGTGTATATAATGTTTGAAATAATCTCAGCTATTGAACTTTAAGTAATCCCAACGTTTTATCCTGTAAAATGTCTTGGCCTCTTCAGAGTGATAGTTAATGCCAAAATTATCATACAATAACTCGTGTTCAACAATCAAATCTACACTAATCATTTTCGTTCGCTAACTTTGGTATATTAAAATCTGTGAGTCAGTAGGCTGTGAGTATTGTGAAAACTTCATGATATGAATGAGACTCTATGTTATTAATAGAAGGTATTTAGTGAATGAATGTTAATCGTTTTGTTCTTAAGAAGAAGATAAAAATAAAGATGTCAATTGAGAGTGTTTTTTTGAAACATTAATTTGTATGTAAATCAGAACAAATGGTTTATATGGTCGTAGCTCGATTTCTGTCAAACTATTTGTTTAAATATCGACAAATATTCGTATAAAAAGGTTGTGTTTGGTTCATGCATTTTAACAGAGCATGTTACATTATACTTATATTGATTTTGTAAGTTGAAAACTGTGCTCACTCTGTTAAGGCAATATTTCATAAATTTTTTTCACTTTGATAAACGCCATTTAAATTAATAAGTTTTGTATTTTTATTCAAGTTTTATTTAAAAAATTTAATTTCAATGAATAAATGGTTATCATGTGTGTTATTTTTGCGTCAAAGAAACAATAACATGTCAATGCTATATTTTTCGAAGGTTAATCTTTTCATTGTTCCTGCAATAATAATAAACATAAAAGTTTTATTTGGTTAAGTATGTAACAGTGATAGAATGAAATTGAAAAGACTGATATTATTGTTTCTGTATTTTGTAATATGTACGTTCCAAATAACAAGGTGGCTTTTTCATATATTTTGTTAGGTTAAATCATTTGTATTTTAATCCTATAGGAAGTGGGTATCTAATATTCACAGAACTTGTTAAACGTTAATTTCAAAAGGTTTTACTAAACGCTCATCGAATCGATAATGTGACTGGTAAATTAATAAACTTACGTCACTATCCATTTACAACGTGATCAACCAGCTTTAACTGTGAAAAGTAAGTAACAAGTTTTAAGAAATAAAAATATCACTTGATTTTGAAAGTTTTTTACACATAAATACAATAATGTTCGGTCAGTATAGCAACATGACTTCCGAATGAAACTGAAAAGACTAATATCGATATTTCTGTATTTTGTAATATGTACGTTCTAAATTCTGTGGTGGATTTATCAAGTATTTTGTTAGGTTAATATCACTTTTACAAGGTATTTTAATCCTATAGGATGTGGGTATTTAATTTTTACAGATTCTGGTAAGCAATAATTTCAAAAGATTTTACTAAATGCTCGTGGAATTGATAAATTGACTGGTAAATGTTTCATCCTATGAAAATAAAATTTAGAGGAAACTTTGCTGTTTCGACATAACCATCAAGCTGATGTATCAAGAATACTTTAAATTCTTAAGCAGAAAACCTGATATGGAGAGGAGACATCAAGTTATTTAATATTAAATTGTGTATTAAGCACAATTAAGCACAGTGACAAATTCCTCAACGATTATCAGTAGAAATTAACAAACGATAATATGTTTATTAAAATATCTTCTAGTTTTTCAGTTATAAGATTATACTAATCATCAGGTTTTAGTTGCATTTGAATAAAATTCATTTGATAAACTGGAAAATATGATTTTATGAGTGATAAAAAAATAACTGATAGCTTTTTACGAGATACATAACTGTGATATACATTCTGTTTATTGATCAAGCATACATTTAGATGGATGGAAAGTAATCTCTAGTAAAATAGTTTCAATGGGTCTTTTCCTGTTTTCAGTTCCAATCAAGATGGAAAAATTGAGAACCATGAAGAGAATACACATTTTCTCATGCAGAACGTAAATTTATAAGTCTATGTAAAATCAGTTGCTGCATAAGTGTCACGTGGATTATATGATAAATGAAAGGAGCTGTAAGGAGAAATACTGTGGAGTGAATAATGTCGATCAATAGTGTCGTGACATAAAATCAAACGTAGCACAAGGATAATTCCCATTTTCAACCGTTCAATGCGGATATTTATTTATCTCACAATTAACATGAGTGTTTGATAGTGAGTAATTTGTCGGTCAAGTTTACGAACATCATTTTCTGTCAGGTTGTGTGTTCTGCATTCAGACGTTTGTACGCCTTATCTCCAAAGCATACACTGATGAATTGGCATTATCAGGCTTTGCGTTTACGCATCAATCGACAAATGTATGTTTATTCTTCAACTTTCTTCTTTATAAATAGCAAATAAAGAGAATTCGGTCGTATTTTCTGGGTTTAATTATCAAAATACCATTTACGCACTAACTCAACGTAATTATAATTCGATTGACTAGTACGATTATTCACTAGTGGTTGGTCGTAGTTTCATTTTACAATCAGTGAATAAGTCATAAAGGGTTGGTTGTTGTTGGAATATGACATGAGATAATATGAAATGACTGATACACTGTTTATATCATTTTGTGTAGTAAATGTACCATATATTGACTACGTTTTATCTTTAGTTCTACAACAAAATTAACAATTTTTTTCACTTTGTGTCAAAAGAAACAATCAAAAATTAGGTTACTAATCGAGCCAGTAATTTTGACTTGTACTCACAGTAAAATTTTTTCTTATTGCATCTTCTCTCTCTCTTCCTGTGTCTTCCAACAATGTCTAGATAAATGGCGAGTAAACAGAGATATCGTAACATTCAATAAAAACACAGTGCATAGTTATCAATATTTGATGGTAATTTTCTTGAATCCAGCTACGCTTATACATGATATGGATTCAAAATAAAAGAAATGATTAAAAATACTTTAGGAGAATTTCATTTCTTCAGTAATTATAATATTTGCCAACTTCTACTGGTTCTGAGGATTCTGGAACCAGCATAGTTTATTTTCCAAAATTTACAAAGTAAATGTCTCTCCGAATAGACATGCTTTCTCTTTAATGATAAACCAAAACTCGATCTGTGAAATATCTTGTAAATCAAACTACTGACATTTAAGCAGTCGTGTGTACGTTGTCGAAAAATAAGTCCTGTCGTAATGTAAAGGAGTTAGTGTAGCATCATATATTTGTAACATATCTGAATAAATAAGAGTTAGCTACACTAGCTACACACTTCAGTTGCAATACCTTTGCTGATTACTGAATGGATAGACCTTAGAGTAAATGACACAGAGTTATCTAAATGAAAACCATCTGAGAGTAAACGAACATTGAACTAATGAAGAAAAAGTAATTCATAAATTTTTTTGCACACACTGATCTTCAATATTAGTGAAAACATTGTAGCTGAATTACAATAAAATTCACTATAGGAGAAATCCAATGGTGTAAATACAGTAATAAGTCGTAAAATCGAAGACAACTACCTCTAACAATTACTTCGGTTTAAAACACAATTTTCATGTGTATTAACATCAAATTTCAGTTGTTTAATATCTCATCAAGGAATTTATCAACTGTGGTTTATGTAGATTAACTCGATACCGGTTACTCAGAAAATAAAAGTTTTCTTCACTGATAACAGACTTTTTAAGGTAAGAAAGTAGTAAGTTTGATTTAAAAATATTGTTCAGAACTCACCAATTCAGCCTATTAGAAATAAAACAATTAATTTTTATTACCATTAGTAGTATGAATCTTTAAATGACTGAATTCGTCATAAAATTATGTCCCAATGTAATTATTATCCAAGGAAGATACTGAACATAACTAAACATATAAATTTATAATAATAACGCTTTTTTGAAGTTTTATTTCAGTTGTTTTTTTGGAAGCGAAAAGTCCTTTTTCAGTTCATCAGATATCTATTTCGAAAGTTGTGATAATTGATAAACTAAAGAACGAAGTTCATTCCTGTAAGGTTTTTAATAGTGCTCGACACAGGTGATGATCTTGAATACACTCGCGCCAAAATCATTTTTATTATAATTACTGCCACATGGAATTCAGTAGAACTAATATCAACAACACACTTCATTATAGTCAGGTGTACTTGTTGAAATTCAAGACATACATGCAAATAAATTATATTTAGAATAATGATCTTTTAAATGTTTTTGGTAAAATCAAGCTTTACATCACAAATTCATTTGAGTGAAATATAAAGCTTATTCAGCTTTTATTTTATTTAAAATTTGTTAACTTACTACTCCCTATTTTTAAAAAAGAAACAACAATCACGGTAGTGGGAATTTCCCGAACACGTTCAAAACCAATTGTAAATAAGCTCCGAACAGGAATCTGGTTTTTCAGTTTAGGGTATTATATGGGTTTATAATATTTCAAATGCAAATAAATTATATTTAGAATAATGATCTGACTATAGTATTTTTGCATAGTTAAGCAATCAGTCACAAAACGTGGAACTTACATTACTTTTCACTATGAATTTTAGTCAAAATAATAAAAAAATTTGCATTTCAAATCAAATCAGTGTTTGATATTAGTCAAATAAAACTAGTTGCGCAAACACATATTTTGTAAACAACACCAATTAGGAGACTTATCAAAACGATCGTTTTAACCTAGTTTCTTCTCGGATTTGTGAAATTCGAGAAATTAAAATAGCGAAATCAACTACTAATTCAATCAAAAATTGAACAGATGTAACTAGTTTGATATCTTCGGTGATGATCTAATTTATCGAATGATAAGTTACAAGATTTATTCTTCACATTTTATAGAAGTTAGCTAAATTTATGGAAATTTGGATTTTCAATAGTCAGTTGACACAGTTATGAATGGTGTGGATCATGTGATAGGTTCGTTTTATCAACAGGCAAATTTGTTTTCGTCATACAAAAAAGTAAACACTGGATATATTGAAACAGTTATTGAAAAAATATCCCACAGTTTTCGATAAGAAAATAAAAACAACTTTTATGTCGTGCATTTAGATCACATAAAATCGTTCATCTGATAGATATTTCTACTCGAATGAGCTCAAATTACCGTTTCCACATGACATTAGAACAGTGTCAAGTATTAGAACCGATTAAGAAACAGGTGAAATGTGGTCAAAATGGATAACCTATCAAAACTATAACTAAAACAACATAGGCATTTATCAATATTTAATATAAACAAAGAAATAGATCAGTTAACACTTACCAGTTGATATTATTTCTGAGCAAACAGTAAGAAAAACGACCAAAAATAAAGCACAATACATGATTAAGAGTCACAGTGAATTGGTTGATATTGAAAATGCAACAGACTTTATATACTTTTTTGAACAGTGAAATCGGAAACCTATCGTGAATGACATTCAAATTTAAAGAATCTAATTCACTAATCACAAATGAATAAATTTTATGATTTTAATTGATTGATAACTATCCAATCAAATTGTCAATTGTTCAATAAATGATACATTAACCCATCAATCTTTCTATACATTAAAACTTGTGACACAAAGACCGTTACATCAAATCTGATATCTTTTGAATGCTATGCATTGAAATTTGTTCCTACGGTAATCCATATGGAAAAATCCGAACGTCGTTAGTTTTAACAAGAATCAATTTTAAAATATTCAATGAAAATATTTTAGAAAATTTATTACCATATAAAAGAAAACGATACAAATTGAAGAAAGGTATTACAAAAAGTGGCTTACTATAAAAGTATCTCGATTCATGGATTCGATGAAACGTATATTCTGTTTGTTGACTGTACTGTGGTGTATTGTTAATCAGATATTTTGTCGTAGAGTTGATATGTCATGGTCTGACACCCAGCCTTGATATAAAAAGAGTTGGAAAAGACTATATATGAAATAACACTCCTCTTCTCGACCCGACACATTTATGGTAGCAGTGCAAAAGATTTTGAGGATGTGGAAACCTCTGCATATCTGAGCAGCATCATTGATGAACAAGGTAGATCTAATGCACATGTGAAGTCACAGATTTACAAAGCAGAGACCGCAATTTATACAATGAAACAACATGCCGAACTCAAAACAGCTATCAACCAACACCAAAATCACGATTTTCAATACAAATGTCAAGACAGTTCTCCTGTTCTGCTGGGGTTGAAACGTAGAGAACTACAAAAGCCATCATTCAGAAGATACAAGTGTTTATTCACAGTTGTTTACGCAAGACACTTCAAATCCGTTGGTCAGAGCGCATCAGCGACAACCTACTGTGTGTGAGAACGAATGAGATTCAAGTAGAGGGAGAAATCAGGAAGAAGCGACAGAAGTGAATTGGACGCACATTGAGGAAAGCACCCAACTGCGCCTCAACAAAAGCCCTCTCAGGCAATCTTCAAATAATAGTTTAGAGAACTTATGACAGTTTCAATTGTACAGATTTATTTGTAGCCAGTGATACGTAGATAGATTGTTCAGTTTAAAATTAGTTAGTATGCTACATTAATATATTGTATCAACGATATCTGAATAAATTATTCGGTTGCTTTAAATGTTACGATGTTTCAAAAATATATTATGCTTGCTTCTGAATTGATAGTTAGTATACCAATAGTTTTTTCTATTACATTCTGAGAAGGACAAAAATTAGCAATGAATATGACTTGTAGTAAAATGCATCATACAAATTAAACAAACAAACGAATGTTAAGTAGCCAAAAAACATTCGTAAGTACACATAAGATGGATTAGTGTACTATGAGAAAGTCAATTAAAAACGTTTAGATGATGTGATCTATCACGTAGTGGTCTATAGTAAAATAGAAGAGTTTTACAAAAATTATTACCGATTGCCAAACTCATTCAAGTGGAAGACAGCGAAAGTGAACTAGTATCGCCTAATATGGTGACGATTACTTTAAGAATTCAAGTAATGAGTAAAGTAAGTGGAGGTGCGTTATTTCATTGTAAAAATTAAAACAGGTAATAATCCAGTGGTCAGAAGAATAAATATATGAAGTCAAATATTTCAGGTGATAACAACGACTGACTCATGAGTTGAATGAAACTCAACAATCACTAAAACTCCATAATGCAAATCATAGAAATGTGCACACTAGTGACAATTTTGGTGAGTTGTTGGAGTTTTATTGAGAAGCTGTAACCAGTTGACTTGAATCCTGTCTGGTGTGTCGGGCAGTCATCCATCGAAGACAATGAGTGGGGTTGCGCAAAATCCTTAGATCGATCAAAGTCAGACACTCACACCGTTGGATGCCGTGTCATGGTCTATAGGCCAGGCGTCCGTGGGTTGGATTCCCGCTTGAACGGGCACTTCTGATGAGTCACATATTAGTACAGATCGGCCATCTGGTGCATGCAGATTTCTATTGGTGGTCTATGAATTATTGATTCATGAGTTCGATGAAACGTATTTTATGTCTGTTGACTGTACTGTGGTGTATTGTCAAGCATATATTTTGCGGGATAGCTGATGTATCTTAGTCTTACACATACCGTCAACGAAGAATGAGTTGGAAAAGACTATCTCTGAAATAACACACCTCTTCTCACCCACACATTTACGGTGTCGTTTGTAAATTGATGTTTTTACAATTATCGATTCTTGATTTTAACAGATAATCATTTTCATTTATTTAGTGCTCGATGTTTGAATTGTTCAATACAATTTACTATGAAATTCTTACAAAATGAAGATTCATTATTTGTGATTTTATATGAAATAAATACTTCAACATTATATACTGTTGATAATTATTTAGTTTTTCGATTGTTAAAGTAATATTTTTATATCAGTTATAAATTTTGAAGAAATTTGCAACCTTTATTCATTTGACGCTCGTATTTTTGTTGTATATCACAGCAAGTCGAGTTACTCACCACTTATTTTGAAAGAAATACGTTTTGCTGAAACAATTTAACTGCACAAAGTCTTAGCGATAAGCAAAATTGTACATCTTGGATGTCTTCGTTAGGGTTAAGTTTCATGGTTGTTGTGAACTTACTATATTGATACACTCTGTTTATTAACCGTAGCATAGTTTTTTCATATATGTTTTTTTCTTGGTTTATTTCCACACTTAAATAGGAAAAACAACCTTGAATGTTCTGAAAGCAATATTGCATTCACATTCTGTCAACAGTTTATCAAAACACAAGCTGTTAAATGTCTGTCATAGCTTCTAGAATTAAACATCATTTTTGTGATAGAACACTGAAATGTTGTGGGATTATGGGAAGAATCCTGTCAACTAACTGTATTTTACATCATCGAAACGTTTTTAATTGGTTTTCTTGTCCCTCTCATGTGCATTTAGTAATGTTTTTGGTTAATAATCATGAATTGGTGAGCGTGACATCCACTACAGTGAGTTGTAAAAGGCTCTCTCTAAAACAACTCACCTTATCTTGCCCCCATAACTCTCCGGTACCGGTGGTCAAGTTTTGAAAATATGAAGCTAATGCAGAAAGACTCTATATCATCGGCCTCGAGCAGCCTTTACTTGATACCTGATGTTGCTCTACTTTGTCGCTATTCGTCAACTTCCACACAAAGATCATTATAAACGTCTCTCCATCGTACAGTTAACCTGAAAGTGTCAATTATCTACGGGCCACTCACAGCATTGCAGCTCACCTTGTTCATTATCATAATTGTCTGATATTTCTTCCATTTCTTTAACAAACCCTTTCCCTCCGACTTCATCAGTTTTCAGATATGCTACTAGTGTATACAGTTCCAGTGGACAGTTATTAATTTAATTTCAAGAGAAATCCCCTTACAGCACACAATTTAGGGTTTTTTAAGTTTGGAAACAAACCATAAGCCTTTACTAGCTGGCACTCTGAAATATATAGCCTTTGACATATGCTATGTCTCCAAAATTCATTTGCTTTATCAATAGTGGAAATTCACTTGATATTCTATAAAAAAATCCAGCCTTCATGTATCTGGAGACTGGTTAGCCATTTTTTGATCTAGGTAGTGAGAGTAGACTACTTTTGAAAATAGCATGATTCTCATATAACTGAATCCCATTACTTGATTCAAAATTGATGGAAAACATTTTCATATTATTTTGTTCCTCGTACTTATTTTAGTTTGTGGTCAATCAGAGTGCCTCTAGGTTTCAATGACCTAGTTCTTCAAAACGAAAGTTGATTTATATCCACTTGCTCGTAATCGTTCAATATATTTGATCATTCTTCGAACTTTTATGGCTCAGTGACAGTTATGCATGAATTTCGATCAAGTTTCGAATCTTCCAAGGTCTTCGAAGTATTCGATAATACTGTCTGAGTAACTTTCATTACTGCGTACTGTCACAAAATTCCTGCTATCATCATTTACTTACAGTGCCATCTGAGTGAAAGGTATTTAAGGAAACTGTTCAATACATGTATTCCCATCTATAATAACTTTCTCTGGAATTATCAGAAACGTTCAACTTGCCAAACTAAATCTGAAATAGAAGTCTGCACAGGATGTTGCAGTAAGCGTTATACATTTGGTGACTTTCAGCATTATTCATATTTAAGTTGGTAACAGAATTTTCCTATTCTCCATCAGTTGAAGTGGAACATTTATTTATTGAAATTTCCACTTTAAAATATAAAATAATGAGGCTTGATAAGCAACAGACCAAACACTAGTATTTTACTGTTTACGTGACAGGTCAGTTGAAAATGTTCAACATTACGAAGGTTCGTCATATACTATGATGTGCTCTCGATAGTCCACTTATCTAATGTGTGTAATAAATATTGATGTTAGATGATGACAGTTCATTTTATTTCACTGGGTTCGCATCGGCTGCTTACAACCTGTAATATTTTAAAATCATGATGATCATAGAACTTGACATATTTATAAATACGAATCTGATTAGACATAGCTATATGTATCAAGATACTGCAAAATTTCCAGTAACGTAATAACAATATGTTACAGATATAAAGTGTTAGGGAAAATGTGTAGTGTGCCGATTTAATGCGTGTTCTTACGTTTCGTAATAAGCTCGTTCAGATTGTCTTATCCATATGACGTCTGACGGTTAATGAATCAGAAGATGAACTCCAAGTATCGTATACGTTTATTGTAGCACACCACAATAAGGATAACAGAGAAGCGAATTGGAGAAGGCTAAGAGCCAACTCAAAGAGATAGAGTATGACTAAGAATATATAGTCAGACAATAATAAGACAGACATATGACAAGCGAAATAGGTATGCACACACATGAATAAAAGCGACGAATGATTGACAAGGTCAAATGCAAGCGATACAAATCATGTGAGTTCATGGGAAAATTAAGAGATTAACATTAAAGCGAAAAGGATGAGTAAGTGCGTAAGCGTAATCAATGCTCAGTCGTACAAGCTCATACAAAGCAGATAATAAAAAATACCAATGGTACATATGAGTTGTTGCTATGCCAATAGCTTGGTTAAATAAATTAATCGAAAGGGCTTAACCAAGTTAGATGTAAGTGAACTGGAATATATGTGGAGGCACTGCAAATGTTCCAGAACATCAAATTGGTGGCTAGAAATCAAATAATTAAAAAAATCTTTATATTGATGTGTGATCCAGTAACTGAGATCAGATAATTGGTAATGAAGACTAATTGTATGTTGAAATCAGTGAGAAAGATTTGAAATAAAGGATGATGTTATGGAATGGATGTCATGTTACCAGGGTAAGGAAAGATTTATGCTGTTTTTTGAACACATGTTTGGATTCAGAATTTGATGGCTACAGGTTTGATAGCTTTCAGAAGATCTGTATAGGATGGTTTTTTAATCACCTTGAACGAGGATTTGATCTACATGTTGAACTGTACTGAGATGTTTCAGTTTCACACCTCTGAATGTCTTCAGTGCACTCAAACTAGCAAAATAAAGTGAATTCATATTATTCTGAGGCAAATTTTGTTTTTGCTATCTTCAAGATAAAAAAACTGTGTACGTTATACGTAAAATGCAACAATATGAGTTGAGTAATAGAAGTTTATGATCACAAGTTTCATGTCGAGGATTTATAATCACAACGAATTTCAACTCGATTCATCTACACACGAATTTTCAAACAACTTTTCGATTTTCACTTTCAGGCTTTACAAGTTGTAAGTAGTCGACGATGAAAAAGCAACATAAATGAATTCAAGTAAGTCTACGAAAATGTTTGTTATTGTTCGGTTCAAACTGAGAGACGGAAGTACGTGTATGAATGATTGGCGTATTTTGGTTGTACTGATTTAATTTATTTTCTAATCCAGTAAGATTGTTATTTGCAAATTGAATTTATTTAAGGTTCTGTAATTTCGTTATTAAATAACCAGCTTGATAAGAGTTGTCGAAATCTACTGCAGTAATCATTCAGGTTTACAATAAAATAATCATTGTGATCGCATAGTTTAAGTAATTAAACCTAAAATGTTTCCAGGAGAGTTTTTGTTTTGTGTGATAGATTGACATTTGTAAATAGTAGAACAAAGCAAAAACATATGTGTTCATAGGCTTAAAATGTTTTGAAATAAACATATTTTGTTTTGTACAGTAGTGCGCATCTCACGTGAAGCATGCAAATAGCTGAACATTGTAATAAACAAAATTGATCCAAGCGTTGAGAAATCGGTAAGTTGTGTAACTATTCTGAAGTAGAATACAAAGGCTTGACAAAATCTCATGTAAACATACATTTAAGACATTGAAAATATGTCATTCTCTGTTCACCATGAGTTTACATTTTATTTCAACATAAACAATAACCCACTCTAAGTAATCTGCTTTCAAATATGATGTGCGGTTTTCATTTCAAAATATTAATTTCTTATTAGGACTAGTCAACAAGTGTTTTGTTATGTAATCTTGTCATAAGACTAGTGCCGCCGGGAAGACGGCGTGGGAGACGGTCACGGAGCGAATAGTGACGGAGTTCGTCGGTCAGTGGACAGGGAGAAGGCGCCGCAGAGGTTCCGGTTGTCGAGGTTGTCTGTCGATTGTGACCAAGAGGATACGAACTTCACCAAATCATCCGCAGATAAACGGGCTTACAGAGCGAAACAGCCGGACGTTAAAGGAATGGTTAGCATCTAAAGGAGGAGATTGGGAGAAAGAGTTACCATTGATTTTGCTGATCCCAAAGTGTGAAGGACCGTACGTTATCACGGAGAGACGCGGCGCGGTTTACACGATCCGAAGAGAAGACAAGCAGAAGCGTGTAAACGCCAGTCAACTGCAGAGGTGGTTTCAAGATTATCAAGTGTGTGAGTCACGGAAAGCACCAAAGAAGACAGCGGTACGGCGATCAGAAAGACTACGATGACAGCTTATTAAAAGGGGGGACGAGTGTGGTGCGAGCTACTTATAAGTAGTATATGACGCGAGTGTAAACGTAATGTCTGGCAGCAGAAGATGAGGGAAGATCAAGAAAGGAAGAGTGGGAACACAATGGAATTTGTATGAAACGCATGAATAGTGAAATGTCAGACAATGGATTGATGATGGATTGAAGATTTGCAAATTAACGGTTACGATATGGTTTTCCTATTTTACTGAGTAACTCTGTAATTTTCGTTAAATACAATTCGGTTGCCCTCACCTGTGTTCTCCTTCACTACACATTTACTAAATGCTCAATCCAGTGGTAACCAGATTAGATTACATTCCACTGAGTGAGTCAGTCAGCTGCCACGTAGAACGTGATGCGTGAATATATCACTTCGAGTTGACATACTCTGTTAGCACAGTGCGGTGGATTTGTCAGAAAATAGACATAACGATTCATATGTTAATGAAAAGTTTTACGATGAGAATCCTTATTAAACAGTCAACAATTGTCCATTAGGTTTTAAAATAATACCTGATTGATAATTATGAATAATTACAAATAATTAAAAAGCAGTGGACATTCTGAGAAAGGACATGAAAATTTGTATAAACTTGACTATGATCTAATTATTATATAGTCATATGACATGATTGACAGAATTCACTGTATATAATACAATGTAGAAAACTGAATAAAATAGATTTGGATGTTGTTTTATTCGACATATTGCATGGATCTTCCTTATGTGTGCATAGTTGAGTAAGGTATGATTTCTGCATAACAAGCTATTACTTTGAAGCCATGATGTTGTATTTTCAGTGTTATTACACGGCAGCATATACATACTTTAAGTCTACCTAAAAATCACTTCCAATAAATATGGAATACTTTATATCTTAAAACAATACTTTATTGTTGGGATAGCCAATCGAGAAGAAAGCCACGCACATTGTGGATTGATGAACTTGTAGTGGAACGCTTCTACGAAGAAAATACGATTTGTGAAAAATAAACATTATTGTATTCGTTTTGTTTAACTGTACCAAAAACACTGCTACGTCTTCTTGCGCGCAACGTTCTCTTCGCGTTGCCGCCATGTTTCTGTATTGGCTGCTCCCTATGTAATGCCAACGTTCTGTTTCAATAAAACCATGGAGTATTGATTTATTTTCGTTCTACTTTTCGTCACGCGACCGTATGGAACATTTAGTGGTGAGCATAGTCAATCGGGTATCTGGATTCGCCCACTAAAAACTTATCGATTAAATGCTTAAATATTTCAAGGGCAGTCGATCGATGAACTATTGGATTTAATATTCAAATATTTAAACGACAATATCGATTATATGTATAATTGTATAAATACGCATGTTTGATTGTATATTTTTGATTCTGTTAATAAGTGTTCTCCAACGTCTTCCGTCTTCTTATTTTTGAACGGTGGGAGTCTAACGTTCGGGGGTCATTAATACAGTGGTTTGGCGTTATATCAAGCAGAAAACATAAAATTTATCAACAATACTCTGAGTGCCATCTATGTTCATGTTACTATTTTGTGTTTAATTTCAAATTTTAAGGAGTGGTTTTTATGTTTATCTTGTATTCCTTAATAGTGCTACAATATTCATTTATATCAATAAAGGTCAATTAAGTTGTGTATGATGGTGATTTGTTCATTTTTGTAAGTATATAAGTTAATTTGATTACCATCAAAATAACTGCCTTAAAAAGCATTCTTTGGAGTAGCTTGATAAAATACGATAAATCAAATTATTAAACTAACACGATAATGTACGCCATGTGAAATAATTTCAAACGAAAGTATCAGGAAAGGTTATGATTATTTTGGATTTTGAACAGTACAGAACTGAAATTGAAAATTGATTTTTATATTGTTTACAATAATTATTTTGGTAAGCATGTTAGTTAAATATTAAGTGAATATCATAATGATCTAACATATAACAGTCATAATAGACTGATAATTGTGCAAACAAAAATAGTCATGATGATTTTTTTAAAGGAATCGACATTTACTGTGTTTACAATATGTGTACATGAATTTCATCAAGCTTGGGAGTACGGTAACACAGTTATTTTGACTGAAATTCTAAGGTAGATTCAGATTTCTTCTAAATTTACTGATGTTCACTGATCCCATATTGATAACAACAGCTGTAATTGGAAAGGTAATCCTGGGTTATTCTCGAAATATCTCGAATATATTTTTCATTTAATTTGATATTTTATTGTTCGATCGACCTTAAATTGAAATCATTTAATACACTGTGTTCATAAACTACAAACTCCAGTAAAGAAGCAACACAGAAATTGTCAATTGTTCAAACAGTGTATATCAGAATGTACTTCGAAACAAAGTAGTGAAACTTTAAAGTTGTTAGTATTTCATTTGAATAGCTAATTTTTTAGAAAAGTATACCACAACTTTTCAAGTTTACCAGGGAGTATATTTCATGCAAACCTGAGATTTCGTTATAAATATTCGCATCTAACAATATAGGTTATATTTTCAAACGTGTGAATTCTGTCAGTTGTTCACCAAACAACTATCATCCATATACTTGTTATGATATTACGATAAATAACTTATCTGATATTGTATTGTTACGAGCAGTTCTTTACTTCATACATTGAATGTAACCGTGATCTCTATGGTTAATTGAAATGATTGGTGTTTGAATTGAGTTTATACGTGAACATAAACCTGTAACAAGTCAAGTTAATGTATTTCTGACAAGTCATATGATAATAAATTTATTTGTCATGTATGAAATAGAACAACTTCGTTAGTTTTAGATTATTTTAGCAAATTCAAACCGAAATTCACACTTGTAAGGAGAAAAAGGAAGCGGACATACTGATTAGTATAAATCCTAATCTCACATATCCTACCTATTTATGAATACAGGTTTTCAGTTAACTGTTTTTTTGTTTCGTATGTTAAAAAGAAAAATTTATTCTATATGGTACTTAGCTTATTATAATTCAGGATATCATCCAGCTGGAAATTAGAATTGTGATTATTGTATTGTTAGTCGACATACATGTATCAAAATAAATTACACTGGGTTTTTATTTATGCTTAAACACATTTTATAACATGTATTTTCATCATATATGCACCGTTGAAATTTTTAGGAACAGTCTTAAACAAGGTTTGAGGTGAGCATATATCAACTATTGATTAATACTTACAAGTTTATACCATACTTGTAACTTATTTGACCACTTGACGTTACGTTAATTCACAAATCTTGCTTATTTTGATCTGATTCTGGTGGACCAGTAAGTAACAGCTTTTTAATAAATAATAACTTCCTTTTCGATTTACCGTAAAATTTTCATAAAGCTACTGAACAGTTATTCATAAATGCTTTCGTATTTCAGAGGTGAATAGCACAATACGTTCTCTAACAAATGACAGGATAATTTTTTCATGTTGAACACTCCTTAAGAATTACACGTGGATGGAAATTTCCCCTTTAGTCCTCTATTTTCAGTATTCAAACTTCACTTTGAAATAAATTCACATTTGCACATAAATCAATAATGAAATCAGTCATAGTAATTAGAACAATGACTTTCTTTATGAGTATTTCTTCCTTTGCTCAAAACAGTCAGATGCGGCAAGTCACTTTTTCTTTTCAGAAGTTCCAAACTCAGAGTTTTGTCATTGAAAATGTCTCATAAACTTACAAAGATGAGTAGCATGAAAACTTGTAGTGATCTGTTTTTATGAAGAGAACGCGATTGATGTGATAGAAACATTCGTTGTTATAACCAGTTGTATCAGCGATTGTTTTATTGTACCTTTCTGTTCATCGCTAACAAAAACCCTCATTTTCCGTTGTCTATGACCTTGACCAAGCTCACGTACGCACATTAGTTTCTCCTGTAAACTTTGATACTATCTTGGTATTATTTTGATTCGTCGAGGTCACCAACAAATATATGATAATGACCATCTAGTGTGCCTGATTGATACAGGGGCGGCAGTTTCGTTAATAGACAAAGAGCGGTGTGGAAGTATCAGGCCGAGTGCATTAGTTGTTAATACCATCGGAGGCCACTTGTTAAAAATCCTAAGAATCTCAAATGATATCGTGAAAATCGGCAATTCGGAAATACAGTTTCCTTTTGTGGTAACTACGAACTTGTCGAGACCAATACTAGGAGCAGATTTCTTGATAGAAGTAGGAGCAATTATTGATACAAGAAGTAAGAAGGTGATTACAAAGTACGGCACACTGACAATACATGAAAGCAGCGAGGTGGCTGAAGTCAGAGTAGCAAAAGAGGACATTGGAAAGAAACAGAACATTAACGAGGTGCTCACGAAATATACGAAGTTCACGAGAGACGGAGAACCATGCGGTTTTTGTAATAAAGTTAAACATGAAATTCCGATAAAGAACGAAGAAGTGACCATCTTCACAACACGACGGGCCCCCGTACATTTGGAAGCTGAGATAAACCAGCAGGTACAGGAGATGTTAAAGGCAGGTATAATTGAAGAAGCAGATAGCCCGTACAGCTCGCCCGTACTTTTGGTAAAGAAGCCAAATGGAAAGTATAGATTCTGTGTTGACTTTAGAGAACTGAATAACGTGACAGAAATAAAACCATGTGCAATGCCAACAATAGCGGAGACATTAGATCGTCTACAGAGTGCTCCGGTGTTCACAATGTTAGATTTACGGTCGGGTTATTGGCAGCTACCAATAAAAGACAGTGATCGCACCAAAACGGCATTTACCGTCCGGGAGAAGCAGTATCAATTTAAACGAATGCACTTTAGTTTGGCGGGTGCACCGTTTACGTTTCGAAGACTAATGACATTGCTGCTCAGAAACTTGGAGAATGTCGAGGTGTATGGCGATGATTTCGTCGTATAAAGTCGTACAGAGGCAAAACATGTGAGGCACGTGGAGGCGGTCCTAAGGCGAATTGATGAGTTTGGTTTACGAATTAACAAAGACAAGTCTCAGGTAGCGAAAAGAAGCGTCTCGTTGCTGAGGCATAAAGTAGGCAATGGAGAAATAAAACCACTGCCGGAGAAGATTCTAACGATAAAGAATATTGCAGTTCCCAACTCAAAAAGGAAGTTAAGACAGTTCCTGGGAAGAGCAGCGTTCTACAGCAGATTCGTGAAGAACTTCAACGATATAGTAGCACCTCTATATAAAATGCTAAGTGATGTGAAGTTTACGTGGACAGAGACCGCTCAACAAACTTTCGACCGAATCAAAGAGCTGTTAGATGACTGCCAAATGACGCTGAGACTGCCGGAACCCGAGAAGCCATTTACAGTGACCACTGATGCGAGCGATCACGGTATAGGTGCCCTCTTGAGTCAGTCTGAAAGAGTGGTGGAGTATGCCAGCTGTGTCCTTACGCCGACGGAACAGAAGTATTCCACAGTAGAAGAAGAGTGTTTAGCGATTGTATGGGCGGTAGACAAATGGAGACTGTATCTACTGGGTCGGCGATTTCACATCGAGACGGATCATAAGCCCCTACAATGGTTGAAAACAGCAAAAGACCCCCGGGGGAAGTTGGCTCGATGGATGCTACGTCTGCAGGAGTATGATTTTAGCATCGGGCATGTGCCAGGAGAGGAAAATGTAATGGCAGATTATTTGTCAAGACCGGACACCGAAGCCGAACTTCCAGAGATAGCGTGTGCAGCTAACGGCCCAGAGGGAGACCCCCTAGAACTCGTCCGACATCAGAAAGCTGACCCTAACCTTCGAGAGGTAATCGGAGTGATAAAAGAGGTAGATGTCGACAAGAGTGGAACAGACAAAGAATTAACAGTGTTGCTGAGGCAGAAGGAGAGACTGAGAGTGAACGGATACGGAGCCTTGACCTGGCGGGATGATGACGAGAATTGGGTAGCAATAATCCCAAAAGTTCTGCGCCAGGGGATGATTCGTGAGTGTCACCAGGTAGCGCATACAGGTATTGCACGGACAACTGATTTGCTGCGGCAAAGTGCGTACTGGCCAGGTATGAGAGACGATGTTGCACGATATGTATTAGCGTGCCAGCGATGTCAACTAATGAAAGGGGATCGATGCATGCGACCGCCATTGCAGTCAATCCCAGTAACAGCAGTTGGTGATTTGTGGTCAGTGGATGTTATGGGACCGTTCCCGCAGACTAGAAGTGGTAACCAGTACCTGCTGGTGATGACTGAGCATGCCACGCGACGGGTAAATGCCGTGCCGATGGCGGACCAACGTGCAAGGACGGTGACGGAAGCGGTAATGCGGCTAAAACAGTTATGTATCAAGAGAGTACGAACAACGCCGTATCATCCACAGACGAATGGGTTAACGGAAAGGAATAACCGAACGCTAAAGGAATGGCTAGCATCTAAAGGGGGTAACTGGGAGAAAGAATTACCATTAATCTTGCTGGCACATCGTGCCTCGGCACAGGGAACAACCAGGAAGTCACCGTTCCAGCTGATGTACGGCAGACGGCCGAGATTACCAACGCATGATAAAACCTGGCCACAACAACAGAGATGGAATACAACAAGGTTGAGGACAGAGCGGAGACAAGCAATCAGGAATGTGAGAGAGAAACAAACATCAGACATGGAGAAGTCGGAACAGGAGAGAAGGAACTGGAGACCGTTTGAAGTGGGAGACCAAGTGAAGTGTAGAGAACGAAAATTTACCACAGGAAGAGGGTCAGGGTCAGGTAAGCTGATCCCGAAATGGGAGGGACCGTACGTCGTCACCGAGAGACGCGGCGCAGTATATACGATCCATAAAGGAAACAAACAGAAATGCGTGAATGTCAGTGAGCTCCAAAGGTGGTTCCAAGTGCGCCAAGAGGGCGAGTCACAAATACTGACTGAGAAAGGCTGAGAGAGCGACTTGTTAAAGGGGGGACGAGTGTGGTGTGTGCTACTTATACGAACGATATAAGTAGTATAAGAAGGACGTGAAAGAAGTCTCACGGTCAGAAGAGGAAAACGGAAAGCAAATGGAGCAAAAGCAAGAAGTAAATGGAGTACCAACAGGAAGTAAAGGAAGCAACAACAGGAATGGAAAGAGGGTGGAGCGTTGGAAGTCAGGACTCAAAAATGGTGCACAAATAGAGTGTTCAATGTAATGTTTTCGTTTGACAGCGTATACAGTACGGAACTATGGAGGCTTCATTAACACCGGTATACCTATGAAAATAGTTAACATCATACAGAATTCTTATGATGGATTCAACTGCAAAATCGCGCACGGAGGACATCTGACAGACTCGTTCGAGGTAGAGACCGGTGTCAGGCAAGGTTGCTTACTCTCACCCTTTCTCTTTCTCCTGAACATCGACTGGATTATGAAGACGTCAGCATCTGGAGGGAAGCACGGTATTCAATGGACAGCTAGGACGCAGCTGGATGATCTGAACTTCGCAGATAATCTGGCTCTTCTATCACACACGCAACAGCGAATGCAAGAGAAGATAACCAGTATAGCAGCAGCCTCAGCAGCAGTAGGTCTCAACATACATAAAGCAAAAAGCAAGATTCAACGATACAACACAACATGTAGCAAACAAATCACTCTTGATGGAGATGGCTTGGAGGACGTCAACACCTTTACATATCTTGGCAGCATCATCGACGAGAAAGGTGGATCCGACGCAGATGTGAGGGAGCGGATTGGCAAGGCAAGGGCTGCATTTCTACGAATCAAAAATATCTGGAACTCCAAACAAATATCAATCAACACCAAAATCAGGATTTTCAATACAAATGTGAAGACAATTCTACTGTATGGAGCAGAAACTTGGAGAACTACCAAAGACATCATCCAGAAGATACAAGTATTAATGAACAGTTGTCTTCTCAAAATACTTAGAATTCGTTGGCTAGACACCAACTTACTTTGAGAGAGCAAACCAGATTCCAGTGGAGAAGGAAATCAGGAAGGAGCAATGGAAGTGGATAGGATACACTGCGAAAAGCACCGAACTGAGTCACGATGGTTTGACATAATCTACGTCATTATTGATCAAACAATTCCAACAATTCGTCCAACAGCTTAACGAGAGCTGCGTCGTTCTCTTACTGCTATCTAATGACAATTTCATTCGGATAGACGCACACCCGGTTCATTTCTAAATGACGAATGATTTTCATATCAAATTGTCTCATTATCTGATTATTTCCATAATGAAGGTAATATCAAAATGAGAACGAATCTAAGACACAGTACTGCTGAGTCTACATAAAAATCTCTACACATCACCATCTCGATTTCTCATCATAGTATCAAGTCTTTTAAATACTGAAATCATGGTTGAACCACTGTTGGAAACATGGAAGCACTGGATAGCCGTTTCTTTCTGGTATGATACTCCCGTGTAACGACTCCTGCACCACTAGCAGACAGTAACACCGTTGGAAAGTCGCTCAGTGGTTTAGAGGTTAAGTGTTCGAATTCCACGAGTTGCAGGAGTCTTGAATGCTCACTGCTGACGAGTCCCATACCAGAACGAAACGGCTGTCCAGTGTTTTCACATTCCTAATTGTGGTCTAACAGCTTTTATTCACGATTTCAACATCACTGTCTATCAATATCAGAATATATCAAAATACTTTGTAAGAATTCATTTACAGAATAATTTACTAAAATGACTAGACTAAGTAATGAAAGAACAAAGTCAGAAGACATGACATTTTACACTGCAGATTACTTTTTGAAATCGTTTCTATAGTTGACAGAGTCGTGAATTTGATCTCAGGAATGTTTGATGCTTCTGGAAAATAGTGGCTTGTTAAGCATCAAAGCTTACATTACAGGTGTGTAGATATTCAGAAATGAGCATTTTCACCACAGCTGGCATAGATCTTTCAGTGGTTGTTACCAATAATCAATCAGAAATTATCTGTTATTCTAAACATAAATTTTGTATATACATGCCAGTTTAGCAGAGGGACTCTAATTTATGGACATACTTTGAACATTGTCTAACAGTCTCCTAGTTTAAGTGTATTTAATTAGATATGCATTTTTGATACCTCATAGTGTTAACGTCTATCCATGCACTTTCTGAATTTTTTTTGGCTCTTATTGATTTAAGTTATTCATATTTCTGAAATACTAGTTTTATAAACATTTTTCTGACATCTTGCCTTCATTTTTAACAAATCATCTTCCTTATAAATTAAATTGGATAGTGGTGAATCGAAGCCAAATCTTTATCTTACCATAGAATGAAGAGATAATCAAATCCTCTGAATGAGGAAAGTTAAGTGACTGTGTAGAAAGTGGAATTATTATTGTTATGGTCGGCTAGTGAATAGCTCATTGTTAGTCTTCATTTAATAATTTGACGGCGAATATGTTTATTATGTAAACAACCTCACAATGGAATCACTATTGATAATTCATTTCTGCAGGTTTCACTGTGGTAAATTTGAAATTCACAGTATTTTAACAAAAATTTACTTCAACTTCAAACAAACATCTTTATTTCTGTGACTAAATTACGGCTAATATGCAGATACTATGATGAAAAAAATTACAAACAGGAACGAAAATTAGTGCGGTGTATTGAAACATGGCGAATGAAAATAGGTTATCATGAAACGTGCTCTCCTGGAAAGTGGTATTCATAGTTTTCAGTTTAGGTTTGCCAAACAACTTGGTTGAAGAAAATTTAACATTGTCTTCATCTTAATTTTCTGGATAACATTTTAACAATTTTATATGTTACTAACAAAAATTAAAGTAATATAACCATAAATGCATTATTTAATATTGTATTTATTGAGAATTTCCAGGATATCTATGTAGTAGAATTGTATAAACTTTCTGTTTGCTTATTGGGTTAGTTATAGTGATGATTTTAGTCTGTATCAAAACTAAGTACAATAATTTTTCTGCATATTTGACACTTGATGTAGTACATGATTCCCGGAAAATTCTATACATTAAAATGCCAATGTTACACAACGTATTAACCGTGATCGAGTAGAAAACTAAACAGATTTCCAGTGATGAACACCTTAAATAAAGAGGTACGTAATCAGTAAAATATGAATAAAGAAACGTGATCGAATCTGATCCCACGATAATATAGGTGTAATGCAAGTTGCATCAAATAGATTCAAGTGATTGATATATTGTATCGTAGAAAATGCCGTTAAAACACTTGTTCTGTATCAAATATTAGTGTTTATCTTGTCTAACGAAATGAAGAATCAAGAATAATAAACTAATATACACTGGAGTAAGCATCAGAAATACGATCTACTTTTACAGCTTATTGGTAGATGGAGTTATTATTTTGTTGATAGCACAGACCTTCTAACCAATATAACGTTCAACACAGTAAACGTAATTTTGAACTTTTACTGAAGGATTTTCTACTTCTAAATAATGACTGAGAATTCCTTCATTTTCCGCATAATAAAAAGTTTTGGAAATATGGAACTGATTAAACGGTGGCTTTGGAAATAGTATAATGATCTGAGACTGGTGTGAGTGACCAAGTTTATAGTACTGCTAGATTGGAAACCTGAATCTCACAGTGCACAGAGACTAGATCACAGCATATCAGGTACTCAGTTAACGACCAAACGGAGAACCGGAGCAAGTGATAAACATTACTTTATTTCACAATTATTGCACCCACCCTTAGTGATTCTAGAGTAAAATCTCAATGAAAGTAAAGGGAGTTAAATTTGTGATAATCAGTAAACTAAGTGTTTGTTTGTCTTAATTCAATGACCAATCGCACTTTCACTACTAAAGACCAAATGCTATCAGTCCGAAAGTAAAGATAAGGCATGTAGGCATGTAAAAATGACTGATGAAAATTTTCTTGAAAACACGATTATTTATTGATGCTTGTTTTAATTTACTCTTCGAGTATTTATAATTTTCCGTTTGAAACACATAGTCAGTAAAGTCAATATAAATTTCATTTTACTAAGTAAGTAGCATCACATTTATTTGCCGTGATTTACTAATCGCAAATATTATTTTGTTAAAATTATAATGTCAGGACCATTTTGTATATACTTTTATGAACGTTCTCCATTAATGAATAAATGTTCCAATCGTATAGCGCGCTTTGTTGATATCTGACTGTGAGACGAATCGATAGGAATGAGTAAAATATATTTAGGTGCTGAAAAAAAAATTGGTTTTACACTGCTTATCAGTATTATTCAGCAATTCCATCGAAATTGGTATAGTATTAGTCAGTCGTATGTGGAGAAAAGTCAGTGCTTTTATCATAGGGTGCTGAAACGTTATTATGATCGTTCATCTACGAACATGAGTAAAATGTATATTATTTTCAATTGTTTCTCATGTTGATTGATGAGCGTATATCATTAAGGCATTCAACAATTTGTTATTTAATGGCAGACATATCCAGTGAACCACAAAATCATTTATTTTTAATTTTCTTGCTGTTAAGGATGTTAAGAAAATGTTTCACACTTTCTGAATGATTCACTTCAAATAGTACAGTGATTAGATAGCCATAGTGAGCTATGATCAAGAGTTTACTGGCTAATTTAATATCACTAACAAATTCTGGGTAAAAGAGCTTTTGAATTCGAAAGCATTAATGTTTAGCAACAATGGTGAAATTGGTTTAAGCGACGACGTTACTACATATAGCTCATTTAGCTGTATTAGACTCTTGTATGATATATCAAAATAGTGTTGTTTAATCTAACACTTATAGAATATTTTCACTTCATAATATATTGCATAGCTATTCATAGATCTCAAAGTTTTTAGTGTTTACTGCATTGCACAAAACTTTAATTAGTTATCTATTGTAGTATTTACTCAAGAGGTGATGCAATCTAATTATTCAGCAAACAAACTGGTACTCAGTGATCAAATGATAGACTGTAAAATTCACCAGTTCATGTGACAAAAATGCGAGAGAAGAGTAATCATTGAAACGAATGTTCTTCGCTCATATTTCGATAAGAACTTCTAAGTGATTAAACTGTTTGATCGTCTATGAAAAGTGAGTGGTATTTTGGGAGACATTAATCATCAGATAAGTGTGATGAATTATTCGGTGATTTTTGAGTTGATTCAACCTATGTCGGAAGATATCGAATACATGAAGTATGAGTTTATGGTCGGCGTAAATATTGCTGGATAGCAAATGGTGTGATTTCGTCATCAAAATCAACAGTAGTTGTGTTGACTAGTCTGTTTTAACCTCCTACAGTCTGCACAATTTCAACAAACATTGCAAACAACATCATGACTGGTCTATACTAACGCTGTTGTAATGAACAATGTTATTGAGATCAGATGGAACTGTGGTATACTTAAAGAAGTCAAAGTTTACTAATAAAAAGTTTATCCCTTCATCTTTAGGCTTCAACTTAGAAAACAAGCAGATTATCGGCAGTCTTCTTTCACGTGTATTTTAGTCTTCAAAATACTTCAATCGCGCTATGTATTCCGATTTGACACTGTTCTCTGCAGTTGTAACTTCTGGATGATACTTCACTGTCTACTAGTTAGAAACCACCACACCAGTATCGATTTCATTTTTGATGATTCGGTATACTGCTGGAAACCAGTGATCACTGTCAGTTGATTATATAACCTCTACGAACGTCATGTGACGGCGATGACAAACTAAACTAAGTCCACTACGTATGACCTAACTACAACTTGGATTCTTGAGTTGGAGAGGTTTTAGAAATAATTTATGAAAATTATGTTTGAAATAATCTCATTGATTGATATTTTACCAATCATCCAGTGACATTTCTTGGCTTCTTCAGGATAATAATTAAAATCAAAATTATCAGAGAATAACTCGTGTTCAACAATCAAAAATCAATACTAATCATTTTCGTTTGCTAGCCTTGGGATATAGGATTCTATGAATTAGTATGTTTTGAGTAATGTGAAAAGTTCATGATGTCAGTAGGACTATGTGTATATGCAACTTTATGTTACTAATAGTAGGTGTTTAATGGATGAATGTTATTCGTTTTGTTCTTAAGAAGAAAATCAAATTGAAGATGCGAATTCTAAGTGTTTTCAAAATATTAATTTGTATGTAAATGAGAGTCAATAAATGTACATTGTCTTAGCTCAATTTCTATGAGGCTATTTGTTTATATATTGAAAAATCTTCGTGTAAATTTGGTTGGTTTACGGAGCTGGAAGAATCGTGTTACATTATATTAGATTTCGTATGCTGAAATTGTACTATTGTACTGTACTGTTTTTTCCTTTAGACACTAATAAATGCTATATAAATTGTTATGTATTTTACTCAAATTTTATTTTAAAAATTTAAATTACATAAATAAATAAAATGTTATGATGTTTGTTATTTTTACGTCAATGAAACATAAAGTGTAACTGTAATATTTTTCGAAGGTAGTTGTTCTCATTGTTCCTACAATAAGAATAAACATAAAAGTTTTATTTGGTTAAGCATAAAACAGTGATAGAAAATAAGAAATTTCATTCAACGAAACTCAGATTGAGTTCAGTAAAATGATTAATAACAATGCAAACTATAGAGGGATGTATAAATTTATTGCTATGTAACCACCAATAAAAACTTTGATATCTTTGTGTCTCATCAAAGTGATTACATTTAAATTTATCCTTTCAATCTCGTAACATACATTTGATGCGGAGTGATGGAATTAAATATTCTGCAATGGTGATATGTTTCAAGTTGAGTGCTTTTGGTTGATGCATATATTTTCTGTAAATTCTATTGTATTTTCAGACTAAAAATATGCACTACTTTATTGCCGATCTTTCTTTTCTTTATTACTGATGATGAATAAACTCCAAACGAATTAATGACTACTAGTGAACGAAATGAATGAACTTACATCACTATCTTTTTGAAACCTTATATAAGAGCTCCTGACTTTTGAAGCAGCTCCCACTGTGAAAAGTAAGTAACAAGTTATAGGAACTAGAAATATCAATTGATTTTGAACCTTATTTTACACATAAATTCAATAATGTTTGATCAGTACAGCAACATGACTTCCGAATAAAACTGAAAAGACTAATGTCACTGTTTCTGTATGTTGTAAGATATACGTTCCAAATACGGTGGTGGCTTTTTCATGTATTTTGTTAGGTTAATATCATTTGTACAAGGTATTTTAATCCTATAGGAAGTGGGTATCTAATAGTGACAGAACTTGCTAAACGGTAATTTCAAAAGATTTTACTAAATGCTCATAGAATTGATAATGTGACTTGTAAATTTTTTATCCTGTGAAAATAAAATTAAGAGGAAACTTTGCTGTTTCGATATAATCATCAAGTTGATTTACCACAAATTCTTAAGATGTTTAGGTAGAAAGCGTGACAGTGAGATTAGACATCGAATCGATTAATATTTCGAAATTGATAATTGAATTATGCTTTAGGCGTACATTAGCGACATAAATTATTCAACGATTATCAGTTGAAATTACCAAACGATAATCTGTTTATTAAAATATCATTTGGTTCTTCAGTTATAACAATAAACTAATCATCAGGTTTTAGCTACGTGTGGATAAAATTCATTTGATAAACTGGAAAATATGATTTTATGGGTGTAAATAAAATAACTGATTGCTTTTCACGAGATACATAACTATGATATACATTCTGTTTATTGATCAAGAATACATATAGATGGACGGAGAATACCTTCTATTAAAATAATTTCTATGGGGCTTTTTCTACTTTCAGTTCAAATGAAGATGAGAAAATTGAGAACCATGAAGAGAATATGCATTTTCTCATACAGAACGTAAATTTATAATTCTATGTAAAATCAGTTTCTGCAGAAGTGTTACGTGGATTATATGGTAAATAAAAGGAGCTGTGTTGAAAAATATTGTAGAGTAATTAATGTAGATAAGTAAACTTTTGACTTAAAATCAATCAAAGCATAGATATAATCCTCCTCTTAAACTATTCAATATGAATGTTTGATTATCTCATTATGAGGATCATGGTTTCGCTGAATAGTATGTGTTTGATTGATATAGTTTAAGAAAATTCGTTGCCTTTAAGTTTATTCTTCAAATTCCTTCTTTATAAGTAGAAGATGAAGAGAATTCGTTTATAGTTTTTGGGTTTTATGTTCAAAAACACCGTATAAACATTTATTCAACTTAATTATTATTTTATTGACTAGTATGAATATTCACAAGTGGTTGTTCGTTGTTTCATTCTACAGTCAATGAATAAGTCATAATGAGTTTGTTGTAGCTGGACTGTGTCAATAGATATTATGAAATGACTGATTTGCTGTTGTGTAGTGAATATACCAAATGTTGAATACGTTTTATCCTTAGTTCTACAGTTCCACTAACAAATGGTTTGTCTTAACGTTATTAGAATCAATTGAAAATTGCATTAATAATTGTCAGGAATGTTGACTTGTACTCACGGTATGATTTAGTCTTCTTCCATCCTCTCTGACCTTTCCTTTTTCATTCATATAATTCTGGATAAAAAGCAAACAAACAGAGACAGAACTAGGGAAATGTTGTTACATTAAGTAAATCTTCACTGTGTGGCTACCAATATTTAGTGATTATTTTCTCGAATTAAACTATAACTAAACATGACATAGATTTGGAATAGAAAAAGTAATTAAAAATAATACCAAGTTTATTCTTTTAACAATTCTAACATTTTTCAACTCTCACTGGTTTTGAGAATTTTGGAAGCAGCATGGTTTATTTTCCAAAATTTACATGCCTTCTGTTTAATGATAAACTAAAACTTGATCTGTGAAATATTTTGAAAATCAAACTAATTACATTTAAGCAGTCAAGTGTACTTTACCCAACATTAAGTCACGTCGTAGTGTGAAAAAGCAGTGTAACATCAGACAGTTGTGACTTATCTGAATAAATAAAAGTTATATTTACTAAAAATCACGTAGCTCATCAATTTCAGTGCGTCAAGTTTATTGTTTTCTTCAGTTGCAATACCATCACAGATTATTGAATGAATATACCTCGTAGTATTCAACACAGTGTAATCTAAATGAAAACTAATTGAGGGTAAACGAACACTGGACCAATGAGGTGAAATTAATTTACATTTTTTCTGCACACACTGCTCTTTAATATCAGTGAAAACAATCTAGTTCAATTATAATAAGCCAATCATTACGAAAGCCAAATATTTATAATCAATAAAACTGATGTTTTACACAGTGTATTCACCATAGGAGAAGTAGGATGGTTTAATATAGTGATAAGTTGTACGATCGAAAATAACTATCTCCAATAGTTATTTGGGTTTCAAACACAAGTTTAATGAATATTAATATCAAATTTCACTTGTCTACTCTCTCAACAAGGAATTTATCAAGTGTGGTTTATGTAGATTAACACATTTCATGTTACTCTGAAAATAAAAGTTTTCTTTAGTGATAACAGACTTTTCGCAGTTTAGTTTTGAAAAAATATTTTACAACTCACCATTTCAGACTATTAAAAATAAAACAAGCACTTTTTTGTTATCATTGCCAATATTAACCTAGAAATAATTGAATTCGTCATAAAACTACATCTTAATGTAAATGTGAAGTTAGTCAATGAAAAGAGCTAAACATATAAATTTGTATTACTAAAGCTAAGTTTATGAAGAATGAACTCGCTAAAAAGATATTTTTCACGTTGTTTGGACGTAACATTTGAATTATTTTTCTTTGACGTATAAAAAGTCTTTACAGTTCATTAAATACCTTCGAAATAAAACCTTCAAGAAACATTCATAAGTTTGTAAAACAGAATAGTAAAAAAAACTGACAACTTACTGCTCCCTGTTTTAAAAAAGTAACAACAATCGCGGTAGTGTCAATTACTAAATCACACGTTCAAAACCAATTGTAAATAAGTTCTGAACATGAATTCGGTTTTGGAGTTAACGGCATCATAAGAATTTATCATATTTCAATATAAAACTTACTCTAGTTTTATTTCATTTAAAAACTTATAACTTACAAATGAACTCTGATTTAAGTAAAACAAGCAACAATCATAGAAGTACAAATTTTCAAATCACAAGTTTAAAACCAATTGTAAATAAGTTCTGTACATGAATCTGATTTTGTAGTTAAGGGTATCATAAGGATTTATCAAAAATCACATGGAATGTTCCAGCGCGTTTACCAAGAAAGTATTTTTCTGTCTATACATCAAGTTATTCTTCTCTAAAAACCAATGCGTTTTGACTATTTTCTTTGAAAATGCTATCGCATTGATTTACTCATAAAGACTCCATGTTCTATCGAATACAATTTAGGAAATCTGAATTTATTTACTCCAGTATACGCTAATCCACTCTAAATATGAATTATATTCACTGAAAATGAGTTTACTAATGTTATTAAAAAAGTTCTTCCATACTGTTAATTAATTAATTGAAATGTAGTGGGCAAAATACATTTTTGAACTGTACGATTGCACAATTAAATGACTATACTGTGGTTACGGTTAGCTTTACAGCATGAAAGTCTCTAAGTTTTCTTGACTAATAATCGTTGGTTTCTTCCCTGTTACCTCAATTTTGGTAAAGTAACAAAGGTTATGCAAAGCACGTAAGTGGATTTCAAACATACAGATTGGCCGTTTTCAGTGAAACCAACATAAAATTCTATTAATCACAGATTACCAGTTTGTATGTATAGCATGAAGTGAAAGATATATTTATTCATTAGCAGGTGATTACATATATTTATGATAAGCTTTAGAATTTAATACTGAAAATTCAAAACTAAGTGAGAGAAACTCCCATCGTCTGTAAGCGAAACATCCTTCTTTAACCAAATAATGAACATCCTGACAATAATAAGCTAAAAGGTTAAGTTCTATAACGATTTTTATAGTTAGCAACAATAGTGATTAAACAGGTGATTATCTTAGAGAAGTTAACATCGAAAATATTTTTATTATTCTACATATGACTACATTTTCTCGAGATAATTACTGCCACATAAAAGCCAGTAAACTAATTTCAACAACATAGTTCATTATCATCAGATGTATTCGTTGAAATTCAAGACATAAATACAAATAAATAATATTTAGAATAATGATCTGACTGTTGTATTTTTGCATATTTAAGTTTTGAATAACAAATTCATTTGAGTGAAATATAAAACTTACTCTAAATTATTTTATTTTAAAACTATTAACTTACTGCATTCTATTTCAAATAAAACAAACAACAATCATACCATCAAAACCAATTTTAAACTAATTCCGAACAGGAATACGGTTTTTCAGTTTAGGGCATTATAAGAGTTTACCATAGTTCACATGCACATAAATTATATTTAGAATAATGATCTGTCAAATGTCCTTTTGCATAGATAATCAATAAATTACAAACTCAGTTTAGTGAAACATAAAACTCACAGCTCCACTTTTCACTATTTGTTTGATTCAAAATAACAAACGTTTTTGCATTTCAACTCAAATCTGTATTTGATATTAGTCTAACAGTATTAGATATGCAAACACATATTTTCTAAACAACACCATTTATTTGCCTCTCGTTTCAAATAAGAAATCTAACAAAACGATTGTTTTGTCTAAGCTTATTGTTGATGTTGTGAAATTTGAGGAATAAAAATAACAAAACCGATCTCGCATTCAATCAAATATTGAACAAATATAACTAGTTTGATGATCTAATTTATCGAAAGACAAGTTACAAAATTTATTCTTCCAATTCTATGAAAGTAACCAAAACTTATGCGAATTCGCATTTTCAATAATCAGTTGACACAGTTAAACATTTTAAGGGTCGTGTGGTCAACAGGTAGGTTCGTTTTGTCACAGAAAAGTAAACACTGGATATATTGAAACAGTTATTGATAAAATATCCCACGGTTGATGAAATGCAATAAAAGTTAAGCGAAATTTCCATAGAAAAATTTAAATAACTATTTTGGTGTGTATTTAGATCAAATAGAATCGTTCATCTAATAAATATTTCTACTAGAATGAGCTGAAATTACGTTTCCGCATGACATTTCAACAGTATCAATTATTAATACCCAGTCAGAAGCAACTGAAACATTAACAGAATGGAAAACCCGAGAAAACTGTAACTAAAACAGCTTATACATTTATACAAAATGTGAAATGTTTACTTAAAAATTTAATTCGAGGCACGTTGACTTAAAAACAGGTTTGTTTTATGAATTTTGTAATAAGGAAACTATGTAAATCTATCTGATGTCAAATCAGTCGATAAAATTATTTTCAGAAAATCGTGTGTACAATATTCAATAATAATATAATAATCTTATATTTCGAATTGTTTCTTTTGTTACCGAAAATGACTCTTTGATATAAATATGAACAGAACAGTTAACACTGACCAGTTGGTATTATTTCTGAGCAAACAGTAAGGAAAACGACCAAAAATAAAGCACAATACATAATTAGGAGTAACAGTGAATTGGTTGATATTGAAAATGCAACAGACTTTATATACTTTTTTGAACAGTGCGATCGGAAACCTATCGTGAATGACAGAAACATCTAAAGAATTTAACTAACCAATGAATACAGTTTTATGATTTTAATTGATTAATAACTAAACAATCAAATTGTCATTTGTTCAATGATGATACACTAACCCATCAATCTCTATCTACTTTAAAATTTGTGACAAATTAGCGTTACTTTAAATCTGATATGCTTTCAATGTTAGGCATTGAAATTTAGTCCTATGGTAATCACTATCAAATGATCATAACGTTACTTTTAACCAGAATCCATTTATACTATACAATCAAAATATTTAAGTAAATTTCAAAATCAACATTTGAAGTGAAGAGGGGTGTGAACAGAGGAGCATTAGTCTAATAATTTCACGATTCATGAGTTCGATTAAACGTATGTTCTGTTTTTTGACTGCACTGGGGTGTATTGTTAGACAGATATTTTGCCGTAGAGCTTATATATCATGGTCTGATATCTACCCTGAACATAAAATCAGTTAGAAAAGACTATCTTTATTATAAAACACCTCTTCTCGTCCCCACCCAATCGCGGTGCCGGTGCTAAAGTTTTGGACGATGTGGAAACCTCTGCATACATGAGCAGCATCATTGATGAGTACATGTGTAGTCACAGATTGGCAAGGCAACGAACACATTTCTACAATGCAACAACATCATGAACTCAAAACAACTACATAACAACACCAAAGTCACGATGTCCAATACAAATGTCAAGACAGTTTTACTGTTCTACTGGGGTGGAAACTTGGAGAACTACGAAAGCCATCATCCAGAAGAGACAAGTGTTTATTAACAGTTGTTTACTCAGAATACGTCTGATCCGTTGTCTAGACACCATCAGCTACAACCTACTGTGGGTAAAACAAATGAGATTCGAGTAGAGGAAAAATCAGGAAGAAGCTATGGAAGTGCTTTGGACGCACATTGAGGAAAGCACTCAACTGTGTCACAACATAGGCCCTCAATACAATCCTCAAATTATACTTTACAGAACTTATGATAGTTTCAATTGTAAAGATTTATTTGTATCCTGTTTTAGTAAAACATGATACATAGAGAGATTGTAAAGTTTAAAATTAGTTAGTATTTTACATAAATATATTGTGTCGACGACATATGAATAAATTATTCGGTTGTTTTGAACGTTATTGTGAATGTTTCAAAAAATATATTATGCTTGATCCCGACTTGATAATTAGTAAACCAATACTTTTCTGTTTCATTCTGAGAAGCTCAAAAATTAGCAATGAATATACCATCTTTAATATAACACGCTTCTTCCCGCCAACACACATTTTCGGTATCACTGGTAAAATTTTGGTCTGATAATATTTGTTGCATGTTCCAATTGAAAATTCATCTAATTTATTTAGCACCTGATGTTTGAATTTTTCAATATGTAAATCCTACAAACTGAAGATTTATAATCTCTGTTTAAATATTAAACAAATACTTCAACATAAAATACTCTCTATAACAGTTTTCTTTTTTCATTTCTAAAGTAATATTTTTATACTACTTATAAATTTTGAACAATTTTGAAACCTTTATATATCTGATGCCCTTATTTTTGTTGTAACTCGTAGCAACTCGAGTTACAAACCGCTTATTTCGAATGAATTACTTTTTACTGAAACAATTTAACTGTACAAGGTCTTAGCTAAAAGCGAAATTGCGATACCGGTGGTTAAGTTAATGAACTTCTGTTGACAGCTCCTTATTACTCTCAATAACATTATTAGGCGAAAAGTTTCTGGCTGGAGAAAATTTTGATGTGAAACAAAAGTCAAAATTTAAGTTCAAATTATCAATAAAATGCGAATCTTTATGATTACAGACAAACAGATGCAACGCAGAACTTCGTAATTAAGTACATCAGTTCAGGTTGACATACCGCATTAGCAAAGAGACGCAACTGTCAGTTCAAATCCAATGATGTTAGCGATAGTGGAAATATTAGCGGTAATCGAAAAGATTAGGGTTCGAAGATATTATTCAAGAAGTATTGTAGTGAAGGAGAACACAGGTGAGGGCAGCCGAATTGTATTTAACGAAAATTACGCAGTTACTCAGTAAAACAGGAAACCCATATCGTAACCGTTAATTTGCAAATCTTCAATCCATCATCAATCCATTGTCTGACATTTCACTATTCATGCGTTTCATACAAATTCCATTGTGTTCCCACTCTTCCTTTCTTGATCTTCCCTCATCTTCTGCTGCCAGACATTACGTTTACACTCGCGTCATATACTACTTATAAGTAGCGCGCACCACAGTATATTACAAAAAAACAAATTTAAAAAAAGAAAGAAGAAAGAAGGTTAAAATTTCAGAGAACACAAAAAATGGATGCACCTGTGCCATTGCAAATGATTCTGAGCCAAGTCGTTTAAGGTCTCTAACCATCGGTTACTATCGTCTCGCGGACCAGGTAGCGTACATCTACCAACATCACTTAGTCAAATTATCAGTGATTTCATCGATTTCTGCCATATCTGGGTTTGGCCGCCCTTAGCTTTCTTTCAGCTTACTCCTACACCACAAAACATAGCTCATCGAGGCAGTCGGTGGTCAGGCATACGTAACACATGACCCAACCACATCATCTGATGAAGTTTCAATACTTCATCTATTGATTTGCCATCTCTACCTAGTACTCGTTCTCTAACGACATATTATAAGTCAGCAAGCGATCCTCCTGGTCAAAGGTCCACTCTTGAGAGGGTAAGGTTATATCTAGGAACATGTCTATGACAAAATTAAAGAAAAATGGGGAAAGTGGATCTCCCTGACACCACTTGAATTAGCTAATTCCGATGACAGTTCGCCATAAGCTCTCACTCGACCTGTAGTGTTCGAGTAGAGAGCTTGTATAAGGTTAATGTACTTCTTTGGTACACCTTTCAGTGACAGACACTGCCACAAAACCTTACGATTCACAGAGACCAATGCTGTCTTAAGATCTAGGAAGACAACTATTGTAGGACGCCTAAATGCGTGTATGTGTTCCAGGACCTGTCTAGTGTGAAAATGTGGTCTATACATCCACGTCCAGGTCTCTAGTCTGCTCTTCCCGTGCTTTCGTTAGGTGTCGGAGTCTTATTGAGGCTAATATTTTAGAAACGATATTAGTTAAACTGATCCCCCTGTGATTGTCACAAGAAGACTTTTGTCCTTTCTTATAGACTGGGACAAGCAGTGATTGAAAACAGTCAGATGGTATTGCGTCCAGTTCCCAGTTTCTACCGAAGATCTCGGTCAATCTAGCTGCTAAAACTGGACCACCATCCATAAAAATCTCAGGAGTGAGCCAATCAGGTCCTTCTGCTCTACCTCGCTTCAGATTTCCTGTAGCTTTTTCAACTTCACAAAGACTAGGGGGATTTAGGTTGATTTTCCATTTAAGATTACTGGAGATCATGGGTAACCGAAGAGTGGCTCGAGGCCAAATGAATTGATCCCCGGGATGTTTTACCCATTGATCCAATCTCCTGGACTGTGAGTGGATAGTAAGACCATCTTTTTCCGAGAAAGTCTGACCCAAATTCGGATTCCTAACACTGGTTTCCTTGATATGGCGGAACAATTGTCTGTTGTTGCCTATCACCGCTGCCTTTTCCATCGCTCTTGCTCTCTCTACCCACCACTGTTCGCGATCATTTTGTAGGCTTTTTATCGGCTAACGCTAAAGCTTACTTCGCTCTTTATCAGGTTCAGAGCCAGGTGGGATGAGTTGACGATTATGATTATTTCGGATGAAATCAGTAGTAACTACCGGAAAATCAATATAAAACTCATTGTTGAAGGAAAGTTATCACTGAACTGGAGAAAGATGCAGAAGTAATATCTTGCACAACACATCACTGGAATCTGAGAAGTTTGCGAAAGCCCTTGTGTGATTTCAGATTGAATCTACTCGAACAGTTGAATGGTACTACTATGTTCAAACGTAATATTTTGAAATGAGTCTTGTTGTTATCATTCCTGCCAACAGAATGATTCTTGTATAACTGAATCCCATTACTTGATTCAAACTTCGTAGTGAACATTTTCACATTATTTTGTCTCCTGTACTTATTTTGGTATGCACTCAATCACAGTACCTCCAGGTTTCACTCACCTGGTGCTTAAAAATGAAAATTGATTTATATCCACTTGTTCGTAAACCTCCAGTAAATTCGATCACTCTTCGAACTTATATGACACAGTGATAGTTATGCATGAGTTTCGATTAAAAATGAGTTTTCGATAGTAATATCTGAATAACGTTCATCAGTGCGTACTGTCACAAAAATGCTCCCATCATCTTTTCAGCCATAGTGATATCTGAGTGAAAGGAATTTAGATAAACTGTTCAATACCAAGATCCACACATATAATAGCTTTCTCTGAAATTATCAGAAACGTTCAACTTGCCAAACTAAATCTGAAATATAAGTCTGCACAGGATGTTGCATGAGGCGTCATACATTTGGTGACTTACAACAATGTTATTCAGTATTTAAGTTAGTAACAAAATTTTTCTATTCTCCATCACTTGAAGTGGAACATCTATATATTGAAATTTCCACTTTAAAATATAAAATAATGAGGCTTGATAAGCGATAGACCAAACTCTAGTATTTTACTGTTTAGGTGACAGGTCATTTGAAAATGTTTGACAATACGGAGTTTCCTCATAAACTATGAAGCGCTCTCGTTAGTCCATTGATCTAATTTTTGTAATAAATATTGATGTTAGATGATGAGAGTTCATTTTATTTCACTAGGTTCGCATCAGCTGCTTACAACCTGTAATATTTTAAAATCAAAATGATCATAGAACTTGACATATTTATAAATACGAAGGTGATTAGACATAGATTTATAGATCATTTTATTACAAAATTTCCAACAAAGTAATATCAATATATTACAGATATATAGTGTCAGAGAAAATGTTCCGGAACATCAAACTCGTGGCTAGACATCATATAGTGTGATAGGTAGTAACAGAGATCAGATAATTGGTAATAAAGATGAATTGTGTGTTGAAATCAGTCAATTCCAAATGAAATTGGGAAATCACGAGAAGTGAAAATGATGTGAACTAAGTGTGAGAAAGATTTGAAATAAAGGATGATGTCATAGAATGGATGTCATGTTACCGGGTTAAGGAAAGATCTATGCTGTTTTTTGAACACATGTTTTCGGATTCAGAATTTGATGGCTACAGGTTTGATAACCTTCAGAAGATATGTATACGATTGTTTTTTAATCACCTTGAACTAGGATTTGATCCACTAGTTGAACTGTATTGAGGAGATGTTTTGGCTTCACACCTCTGAATATCTTCAGTGCACTTAACCTAGAGAAATAAGATGAACTAATATTATTCTGCAGCAAAGTTTGGTTTTGCTATCTTCAGGTTATACGTTATACGTAAAATGCAACAATATGGGCTGAGTAATAGAAGTTCATGATTGCGAGTTTTATGTTGACGATTTATAATCACAATGAATTCCAACTAGCTTCATCTACACATGAATTTTCAAACAACTTTTTGATTTTCACTTTTAGGCCTTACAAGTTGTAAGTAATGGACGAGGAAAAAGCGACGTAGATGAATTCAAGTAAGTCTACCAAAATGTTTGTTGTTGCTCGGTTCAAACTTCAGACGGAAGTACGTGTATGAATGATTGGGGTCTTTCGGTTGTACTGATATAATTTATTTCCTAGTTCAGTAAGATTGTTTTATGCATATTGAGTTTATTCAGGCTCCTGTGATTTTATTAATAAATCTCCGATTTGATGAAAGTTGTCGAAATCTAGTTCAGTAATTATTCAGGTTTCCAATAAAACAAACACTGAGATCGCATAGTCTAAGTAATTAAACCTAAAATGTTACCAGGAGAGTTCTTGTTTTGTGTAAGAGGTTGACATTCGTAAATAGTATAACAAAGCAAAAACATATATGTTCATAGGCTTAAAATGTTTTGAAATAAACATATTTTTATTTTGTACAGTAGTGCGCATCTTATCTGAAGCATGCAAATACCTGAATATTGTAATAAACAAAACCGATCCAAGAGTTTAGAAATCGGTGAGTTGTGTAACTATTCTGAATTAGAATACAAAGGCTTGGCAAAATCTCATGTAAACATACGTTTGAGCCATTAGGAATATGTTACTCTCTGTTCACCATGAGTTTACTTTTTATTTCAGCATAAAAAATAACCCACTGTAAATAATCTGCTTTCAAACACGATCTGTGGTTTTCATTTCAAAAATTTAATTTCTTTTTAGGAATAGTCAACAACTATTTTGTTATGTAATCTTATCAGAAGACTGGATGTCTCACCTCTTATTTCTTGATCATACTGTTACATTTACTAGATGCTCAATCCAGAGGTAACCAGATTACATTATATCACATTGAGTCAGTCTGTCAGCTGCCATGTAGAACTTGGTCTGTGAATACATCACTTCGAGTTGACATACTCTGTTAGCAAAGTGTTGTGGATGTTAGATCCCCAGAACTCGCTTGATAAATGCCTTATCTTGGATTTCACGTTTGCGAGCATGGGCTGATCTGTTGACCTTGAGATTTCATTTCCCACCAGGAAAATCCATGGCTGTGATTGGCTGCTGTGTATTTTAGTGTGCTATTTTCTTAACTGTCCCAAGGACGTTTCTATGATGTATAAATAAACGAGAGTTGTGTGCTTGATTGTATTGTGATTGCTGGTTGTTGTAGAATATACTTTCTACGCTTACCAAGACTTCTGTTTTACTGCTTGGGATTCAAGATAGCCTACCTGGACGCTAGTAATTGTCTCGTTTGCGTTTATCGACTAAGGTGAACTCGTAATAGCTTCAAGCGTACCTAGTGACGAACATAACACAAAGTGCGGTGAAATTGTCAGAAAATAGTCGTAACGATTCATCTGTTAATGAAAAATTTTACGATGAGAATATTTATTAAACGATCAATCACAGTCCGTTAGGTTTGAAAATAATACCTGATTGATGATTATGAATAATGACAAAGCATTAAGAAACAATTGACATGTTGATAAAGAACATTAAAATTTGTATAAACTTGAATTTTATATAATTATTACATAGTCATATGACATGATTGACAGAAGTCACTTTGTTTATGGCAATGTTCAAAACAGAATAAAATATATTAGGATGTTGTTTTATTCGACATATTGCATGGATCACTATTGTGTGCATAGTTAAGTGAGGTCTGATTTCTGTATTATAAGTTATTATTTTGAAGCAACGATGTTGTATTTTCAGTGTTCTTCGTTCATTTACATGTGTATGTGTTGCTATTTTGAAAACATGTTTCAAAGAGACGTAAAACTCCAACTTTGATCAAAGTAGAAAAAGAATTCTGGTTAATTTATTAGTTTTAAAAAGATCATTCTTTGTTTCTTATTTCTGATAAAAGAATTTGACAATTAATTGGACAGAAAATACATCAAGGAAATGGTAACAAATTTGTATGCTACATGTCATTTTGAACAGATTTCAGTTTAATTTGATATAACGAGTACTAATTCTTCAATAAACGCCAAGCTGAAATTAAACTAATATTTTGCTAAATAAGATATTACACCACAAATGTTACTTTTGTTAGGATTCCTGTTTCATAGAATTGTTCTGAACACATAAATTAGGGTTGAATGTACGTATTCCTATGGCTTCCCGTCTCCTACACATTGCAGAAGTCATAGAATTGTGTAAGTTCTGTACGTCGGAAATATTAGTAGTAAAATTATTGAGTAAATCTACTATAATATTCTGCGTCAAATCAAATAAAAGTGGGTTACCAGTCGTTAACAGCACATACATATTTCAACTCTACGAAAAAAATCAGATCGAATAAATATGGAATACTTATATCTTTAAACAATACTTTGTCAACAGTAGTCTGAGCGTTATTTAAGTTCATGATACTATTTTGTATTTATTTTCAAATTTTTAACAGGTGGCTTTTATGCTCAGCTAGTATTCCTTAATAGTGCTACAATATTCATATCGATAAGGTCAATTAAGTTGTGTGTGATGGTGGTTTGTTCATTTTTGTAAGTATATAAGTCAAATTCGTTCCCTTCAAAATAACTGTCCTGAAAAAGCATTTTCAGGCGTAGCTTCATAAAATACGACAAATTCATTTTTAAACTCATACACGATAATGTACGCCACATGAAATCACTTCAAACGAAAGTGTAAGGAAAGACTATGATTATTTTGGATTTTGAACAGTACAGAACTGAAAATTGATTGTCATATTGTCTACGATAATTAATTTGATAAGCAAGTTAGTTGAATGTTTCAGTCGCGATTACTGAACTTCAACTTTCTCTGATAATATCAAGTGTATGAAATGTACCTATTCAGAACTGAAACGGTGTAAATATGTCAAAGATTTCTGATTGATTTGTCTGGTTGTTCTGAATGTTGGGCAAGTATCATAATGGTCAAACAAATTATGGTCTGAATAGACTGACTAAGGTGTAGACGAAAATAGTTTACCTACTTGTAAGTTATAATTTTTTCTAAGAGAAAGATTTGCAATTTTATCAAGATACGCAGCACAATGACCCAGTTATTTTGACCGAAATACTGAAATAGATTCAGAATTCTTCTAAATTTAGTGATGTTCACTGATCACATATTGTTAACAACAGCTGTTTTTGGAAAGTTAATCCTGTATTATTCTGAAAATATCTTAAGTATTCTTCATTTAATTTGATATTTTAATGTTCGATTGACTTAAAATGGAAATCATCTAATACTCTGTGTTCATAAAATACAGACTCTAGCAAAGAAGCGAAGTATCCCACAATCTTTTACGTTTTCAGTGAATATATTTCACCAAACCTAAGATTTCTTGATAAATATTCACATCTAACTATCTTGTTTGTATTTTCAAACGTCACGACAAATAAATATTACTGTCAAATACAGTGACATGAATAGTCACATTTCGCTGTTTGTTTAAACTATCATGTCAAACATGTCATTTGATAAGAAGCTGCATAAGAATTTCGCAATCCATCACATGCAATCACAAGCTTCAATTAATCCTTCATTATCTCTGTTGCAGAATGACGACAAATAAGCTTAACTCTGTGAAAATATAACCTAATTAGGTGAGTAATAGCGTAATTGATGGATGCATCTGACGTATCATTTCTTCAGTTAATCTCAAACCTGTGATATGACACAGTATTACATGAGAAACTTTCGTCATTATGAAAAATGCAATCAGAAGTTTTAATAGTCATATCCCTATTTTCAGAGTGGTGTGCGTTAGATTTATTCATTATTGACGGAAAAACCATCCCTTCCGTTATACTAATATTTTTCTTAATGCTTTCAAATAATCAACCTATGAAGCCTTAAATTTCAGGGAATAGTAAACTCATAATGAATAGAGCATGACATATTCTCAATAACTCGAATCTATGCTTACATGAGAATATGTCAAGTCTCTGCATTCTAATTCAGAATAGTTACACAACTCACCGATTTCTAAACTCTTGGATCGGTTTTGTTTATTACAATATTCAGGTATTTGCATGCTTCAGATAAGATGCGCACTACTGTACAAAATAAAAATATGTTTATTTCAAAACATTTTAAGCCCAGAAACACATATTCTTCATGACTAGAATATTCAAACTAAGATTTATGGAATCAAACAACTACTAATGAATAAAAGCGAATTGATATGACGTTTAAGTCTTAGGGCAATCAGCTTTGTGAGGAGGATAATAGAAAATTCTAAAGCGTCACAAACGTATAGAGTCATACCCATTATCATATAATTTTTAAACATTCATTTTCAGTAGACTGGAGTTTTATGCGGATAGGATTATCTAATAGCGTGGTTTCTAAGCCGTCTTAATTGAATTCAACTCCATGGAGTTTAAATTCATCTATCAAGGAAAGGTAAGTGTGTTGAATGTTATTGCGTTAAGACTAGTCTGTCTCATCGAATAGATGATTTTCCATATTAGTAAAAACGGCTGTTTTTAGCAAGTAGAATTAACGGAACGTCGATATGAACAGATAATTTGTATCCAATCAGTCCATTATTTATACTGAGAGCAATTCAAATACCACGGTTTTATTATCTCCCAGTTCTATAGTTTTACACATTTGAAATCATTAATCAATCATCATTGTTAGACCACCATTAGAAACCTGGAAGCACTGGACGGCCGTTTCGTCCTAGTATGGGACTCCTCAGCAGTGCGCATCCACGACTCCTATAGTTTTAGTTTAAACCTGACTGAACTATATCCATTTTACTCTTCCCTTCATTAATGCCCACATATTACTTAACTACTTGCTATCTGTTGTTTCACTACATATAAATTTGGAATTTATATCTGATTTCTTAGAGTTATTTACATCTTTGCTAAACTTTGCTGATTTATGATCATGACGAATTTCAACTAGATTCATTGACACACACATTGTCAAACAACTTTTTGATTTTCACTTTTAGGCATTACAAGTTGTAAGTAGTCAACGAAGACATTGAGAAACAAATAGATTCAAGCGATTTTAATAAAATCGTTGTAGTTTCTCGCTTCAAAATGAGAAACGGAACTACGTGTATGAACGATAGATTTGTTTAGGTTGTAATGATTTAATTTATTTTCTATTCCAGTGAGGTTGTTATATATATAAGTATCTGTAATTTCGTTTGATAAAAGTTGTCGAAATCTAGTGCAGTAATAATGCAAGTTTACAATAAAACAGTCACTGTTTTCAAAGAAAATTATAATATGTGAGAGTCTTGGTATTGAACAGTTACCTTATATTCTTTTCACTCAGATGGCACTGTAAGTAAATGATGATGGCAGGATTTTTGTGATAGTATGCACTAATGAAAGTTACTCACATATTATTATCGAATATTTAGAAGATCTTGGAAGATTCGAAACTTAATCGGAACTCATGCATAACTGTCACTGCGTTATACAAGTCCGAAGAATGATCGGATTTACTAGACGCTTACGATCAAGTGGATATAAATCAGTGAAGTGAAACCTGGAGGCATTCTGATTGACTGCATTCTAAAATAAGCAAGGGAAACAGAATAATGTGAAAATGTTTTCTACCAATTTTGAATCAAGTAATGGGATTCAGCCATACAAAAATCAAGCCATTGGCAGAAGAGATAACAGCAAGATTCATTTCAAAGTATTACGTTTGAAAATAGGAGTACTACTCAACTGTTCGAGTACATTCAATCTGAAGTCACACCAGTGCTTTCGCATACTTCTCAGATTCCAGCGATATATTTTGCAACATATTACTTCTTCATATTTTTCCAGTTCAATTATAACTAACCTTCTCCTATACTTGCTAGTTTTTTCATCCGAAACAATCATGAATAGTCGCATTTTCTAGATAATTTGTACTTAAATTTGTGTCTTGTGCTTCACACCACATTTTTCGCCAGCAAGAAACTTTTCGCCTCACACAAAATGCTTTTATGTTATTGATAGCACTTACGAGTTGTCAATAGAAGTTCATTAAGAGAGTGATGATCCTACTTTCAAAAGTAGTCTACTCTAACCACCTGAATCAAGAAAAATGGCAAATCAGTCTACAGATACAAGAAGCCTGGATTACTTTGAGGGAGTTGAGGTGAATTCCCACTCTTGGACACAGCAAATGAATTTTGGGGAAACAGCATTTGTCAATGTCTACAAACTTCAGAGCGCTAGCTAATAAAGCTTATGGTTCGCTTCCAAAGTTAAAAAACCTTAAATCATATGTTAAAAGGAGAAATGAAATGAAATTAATATTTGTCCACGAGAATGGTATGCAATAGTAGCATATCTGAAAACTGATGAAGTAGGGGGGAAAGGGTTAGTAAAAGAAATGGAAGAAATATCAGGGTGTAGTGATAATGAACCAGGTAAGCTGAAGTGCTGTCAGTGGCCCGTATATAAGTATTACTTTAAGGTTAACTCTACGATGGAAAGACGTTTTTAGTGATCTTTGTGTGGAAGTTGAATAATATCGATACAGGAGAGCAACATAAGTTATTAAGGAAAGGCTGCTTGAGGCCGATGATATATAGTGAGAAAATCAATTAAAAACCTTTCAGTGATATACAATACAGTTAGCTGAGAGGATTCTTCCCACAATTCCACAGCAGTTGAGTGTTTTATCACAAAAATGATGTTTGATTCTAGAAGCAACGAGAGACACTTAACATCTTGTGTTTTGATAAACTGTTGACAGAATGTGAATTTAATAATGTTTTCGGAAAATTTAAAACTTGTTTTTCCAATTTTAATGTTGAAATAAACCAGAGAACGTTTAAAGATGAAATAAATATGCAACTGTGAATAAGAACGGAATACCAATTTATTCAGTTCATAACAGACATGAACGTTAATCCAAACCAAGTTGTATCTGATGTACAATATTGTTTATATCTAAGTTATTTTACAGTTAACAGGTTTCAGAATAACGTAATTTATTCGAAATAAGCGGTTTGTAACTGGAGTCGTCAACAATGCTCCTTTACGCCACAATCAAACCCAAGACCGTTGTTCTCCCGCGCGACTGCCTGGCCTATAGACCATGAGCCGGCATCTAACGTTGCGAATGTCTTACTTTGATCGATCTAAGAATTTTGTGTAACCTCAATCATCGTCTTCCATGGATGACTGTCTCACAAACCCCAGATAGGATTAAAGTCAACTGATCACGGGTGATCTATAGAACTCCAAGAACTTCCTCACCAAGCTAGTCACTAGTGAGCACAATCCTCTGATTTGCATTATAGAGTTGTGGTGATTGTTGAGTTTCATTCAAGTCATGAGTGTCAGTCATTATTGTTACCTAACATATCTTATCTCCTACACTTATTCTTCTGACATTGAAATAACACACCTTCACGAACAGTTCATCATCATCTTCCTCTACTCGAATCTCATTTGTTCTCACACACAGTACGTCCTGGCTGATGGTGTCTGGCCAACAGATACGAAGTATTCTGCTTAAACAACTGTTAATAGATACTTTTATTGTCAGGATAATGGCTTTCGTAGTTCTCCAAGTTTCCACCCCATTAGAACAGTAGAACTCTCTTGACGTTTGTATTGAAAATCGTGACTTTGGTGTTGGTTGATCGTTTTTTTGAGTTTGTGATGTTGTTTCGTTGTAGAAATTCAGTAATTAAACTGGCTCTATTTATCAAATAATAGACAATAAAATTAACGTTCAGGTGTTACGAAAATGAGAGAGAAATCATTAAAAATAATGTTCTTCGTTGATATTTTCATTAGAATTTCAAAGCGATTAAACTGTTTGGTCGTCTCTGAAAAGTGAGCGGTATTTTCGGAAACAATAATCACCAGATGAGTGTGATGAATTATTCGGTGATTTTTGAATTGATTTAACCTATGTTGGAAGATAGAGAATGCACGAAGTATGAGTTTGTATTCGGCGTTATTATTGCTGCACCGCAATGGGTGTGATTTTGTCATCAAAATCATCATTCGGTGTATTGACTAGTCGGTTTTAACTTCCTACAGTCTGCACAATGTCAGCAAACCTTGCAAACAACATCATGACTGGTCTATGCTAACCCTAGTGTAATGTAAGAAGACATCGAGATCGGATGGAATAGAGAAGTCATAGTTTACTAATAAAATGTTTATCCCTTCATATTTTGGACTTTCGCTTAGAAAACAAGCTGATTATCGTCTCTTCTCCTACACATGTCTTCTAATCTTCACTATGCTTTGGTCGCGCTATTTATTTCCATCTAACACTTTTGTCTGCAGTTGTAACTTCTGAGTGACACTCGTCTGTATACTATTTAGAAATCACCGCACTTATACTAATTTCATTTAGGATAATTCGATATACTTCTTCAAACTAGTGATCACGGACTCCTGATTATATAACCACTTTGAAAAATGTAGTCTCTACTAACGTCACGTGACGGTGATGACACACTAAACTTATTCCACTACATATGATTTAGCTACAACTTAGATTCTGGAGTTGGCGAGATTTTAGAAATAATTTATGAAAATTATGTTTGAAATTACACGAATCATCCAGTGAAATTCCTTACATTTCTTCAAGATAATATTTACAATCAAAATTATCAGAGAATAATTCTTGCTCAACAATCAAATCTACAGTAATCATTTTCATTCAACTTTGAGATATTGAGTTTTATGTATTAGTATGTTGTGAGTAATGTGAAAAGTTCATGATGTCAGTAAGTCAGTCAGTCAGTTGCAACGTAGAACTTCGTACACAAGTACATCAGTTCATGTCGCCATACCACATCAGCACAGAGATGTAATTGTCAATTCAAATCCAATAGTAGAAGAGTTAGTAAGGGTATTGGAAGTAATCGAAGAGGTTAGGATCAGAAGATATTATTCAAGAAGTATGATAAAATGAGAAAAGTTTAGAAAGGCAAAACTAGAGGTGTTGAAGAACCCAGAAGATTAGGATTTGAGAGAACACAAAGAATAAATGCACCGGCGCCATTGCGAACGATTTTGAGCCATGTCATTCAAGGTCTCTAACCATCGATTATTATCATCTCGCGGACCCCAACCAGGTAGTCGATAATTACCGACATGGCTAAGTCCACTCGTCACTGACTTCATGGATTTCTGCCATGTTTTGATGTCAGTAAGACCATGTGTATATGCAACTCAATGTGATTAATAGTAGGTATTTAATGGATGAATGTTATTCGTTTTGTTCTTAAGAAGAGGATAAAAAATAAAGATGCCAGTTGAGAGTATTTTTAAAAAATTAATTTTTATGCAAACGAGGGTCAATAAATGTACATAGTCCTAGTTCAATTTCTATGAGGCTATTTGTTTATATATTGACAAATATTCGTGTAAAGAGAATGTGGTTGGTTCATACAGTTGGACGAATCATGTTACATTATACTTATATTAATTTTGTTATGTTGAAGACTGTACTCTGTTATTGCTAAAATTTTGTAAATTTGTTTCAATTTAGACACTAGTAAACGAAATGTAAATTGTAAAGTTATCTATTTTTATTGAAATTTTATTTAAGATATTTAATTTAAATAAATTAAGAAATTGTTATGATGATTGTTAGTTTTACGTCAATGAATTATAATATTTTACTGCAATATCTTTTGAAGGTAATCGTTTTCATTGTTCCTGCAATAATAATAAACATAAAAGAGTTATTTAGTTAAGCATAAAACAGTGATAGAAAATAAGAAATTTCATTCAACGAAACTCAGATCGAGTTCATAAAAAAGATTAATAACAATGCGAAATTTTCAGGGATGTATAAATTTATTGTTATGTAATCACCTATTAAAACTTTGATATCTTTCAGTTTTACTTAAGCAACTTTAGTTGAATTTATTCTTTTTAATCCCCTCAAATACATCTGATGTTAGTTATGTACCTAAGTATTGTGTTATAGTTACATGCATTATGTTTAGTGTTTTTGAGAAATGTATACATTTGTTGCTACTGTTCTATTGTATTTCCTTATTACTGATGATGAATAAACTCA
>OX103971.1:54093924-54122694 GCA_944470395.2 Schistosoma turkestanicum
GAAGGGGCACCGGCCTCTTACTTACAGAGAAACTTGACTTTCATCATGAGACATCATAATGCATCTCAATGAAGAGCTTCTAACTCCCAAGGATGTGTTTAAACGGTTTTGAATGAGTTTTACTAACAAGTATTTGTTTAGTCAGGTCTTTTCACTCGATAGGGTCACAAATGCCATGCCTGACGTCCTCATTTGTCAGGACTTCAAAAAGGTTATAGACCTAAAAGCGCCCCATGCGGCATAGTTGTCTCTAGGTTGGGTGTCCGGCTGCAAGGCCAATGTTCGTGACTTAGCTTCCTGCACGTGCGTTGCTGATAAAATTCGAAGATGGACACTTGAAGTAAACTGTAAATGATCATCATATATTATGCACATCCATTTTTATTGAATGCGAACTAAGGTTTCAATGCAACCAATTCAATAATCTACATACACAATCAAAGATTATTGTATTTGCATGTTTCTACCAGTTCTTTCACTCACTTATTTGAAATAAGTCAAAAAATTCTTTTTGAAAAAATATAGATGAAAAAACGTATATCTATATGAGAACTCCATTTAGACATGAAGCTCATTTTTTGTAAAATTCTGTCAGTTGTTCATCAACACAAGTCTAATATATATACTTCTAATGATATTATAAAAACGAACTTATCTGCCTTTGTATTGTTATTAGCAATTCTTTACTAACTATAATTTCATCTTCATACACTGAAAGTGACCATCATTTATTTCTATGGTTAATTTCAATGATTCATGTTTGAAATGCATATATACCTAAGTATTAACTTTTAACAAGTTAAGTGATTGTAATTGTGACAATCCATATGATAACAAATTTATTAGCCTCGTATAAAATAGAACAACTTCGTGAGTTTAAGATTATTTTAGCAAACTTTCCTCGAATGAAATATTATTTATGAGAACCATTTGCACATTTAACCATGTGTATACACCAATTCGAGTTTTAGATTATTTAAGAAAAGCCAAATTTACCTCAAATGAAATATTATTTATGAGAAGATAAACTGGTTGCAACGAACAAATCCTAATCTGTATTCGTATATTCGACATTTTGAGTACCTCTAACATGCGAATAGTCCCATTTTGATGAAGCACTGATATTCGTACGATTACAAGTGCTTTGGATTTTCTTAGTAGGTTTTGGAATTATTGGAATGATTATCTAATAATTGGGTACATCTACAAGAATAATAAAACTTTTATATACAACTTGTGTATACCATACTTTTAACTTGTTTGATCACTTGAAGCTACGTTATTTCGCATATCTTGCTAATTTTGAACTAATTACTGTAATCCTCTTTGTGTCCTGTTTTTTAAGAATTACCCATTTTTTTCATTTACTTCTAAATTTTGGTAGGACTTATAAACAATACTCTTAAACTTTGTGAATCAAAATTAGTGCGGTTATAATACATTTTCTTGAATAAGAATGTCATCTGAATCGGTCAAATCCTTTGGCTTTATGCCTATATGGCTTAAATATGTAGTGTGTTTATGAGTCAATTTTTCTTTAAGAAGAATAGAAAGTTCCTTGTAATGCTAATCGCGTGAGTTGATAAGATAGTAAGGAGTGGCGTACGGACGAATGCAGCATAGTATGGTCTAAATATAACTTGAATAATCTTTGAATAACATCTTCTGAGGCGAAACACCGTGAAAATATAAAGCTTATATGAGGAAATTGTTATCAGGAACGATATAAAGAGATGGTATTACCCAAATATTTTGAATTAATTTTTATTAACTGAACAATAAGAAGCAAAGACTACTACTACCCAGTTGGGTCCCTTAATTTCTTTAGCTATTTTTCAGTAAGATAATATTTGTCAATAGTTTTTGTCCAGATATTTACAGATACATGTAGCCGGTATGGATTGAAAAAGAAATTAGGGGAATATCTTGTAAGTATCGCTTAAACTTTTATTGATGTCCGAGTCGGGATCGACTATGATCACCACTAACATTTCATTACTATCCCGTCACATATTATAGAAATAAATCCATGGTTCAGTATTTATTTGAAGGAAAAAGTAGGCAGCAAGTTATGAAAAATGGCAGCAACGCGAAAAAGAACGTTGCGCGCAAGTAAGTGTTTTTGTTACAATTAAACAAATCCAGTATAATAGTAAATGTTTATTTTTCACCAATCGAGTTTTCTTCGTAAACGTATTCCACTACGAACTTAATATTCGTAATGGTCATTTCCTCAACCAGTGCAACTTAATATTATCAAAACATGTTCTCTTGGTTGTTTGTATTTGAGGCATGGGGACGTAACGATGGGTTAGGTTGTATACTGTTCACTGTTTAAACATGTAGTTAACTCTCTAGTTGGCAAGATATTTCTTGTCAATAGATTTCATCATGTTATTTTTTATTTATATGAGCCTAATAAGAAAGTGATGAATCAAAATAAAGATCACAATGAAATACAACATGCTTTGTCCTTCGAAACACTGCGATACATATTGAATCTGAAGAAATCATTTGACAACCTTTGACACAAAACAAAAATGAGTAGCACAATTTCTAGTTTCCAGCTTTGTAATCCATCTATTTTGTATTGTTAGAAAGAGAGAGACAGAGAAAAGAATATTTTTATTTCAGGCAATCAAAATCTCTACACGCTGAGACTTTTAATTTGAAGAAAATTACAGAAGAATGAAATAAATACAAATAAAGGTAGCGTTTAGTACGATGATTTAGTTTGCTACAAATGAATGTGAAAACGTGTTATTTCAAATTTTGTATTGAAATCATTTTGAATGCTGCTTGAATAGAAAGCATAATTTGCGATTTTGAAATTAAGTCAATATGATAATGAGGAAATACGAAGATATTATATTAATCAGGCTCTTTTTCAATGTTGATAATTTTGATTAATTTAATTTGCCCATAAATTGAAAGTTAAGAAATAAACATCATAAAAAACGGACTTTATTCAATTAATTCGTACTGGTTGTTTGAATTTTCCCATTGATGTTTAGGACTGCAATTAATCAGTTTCTTTGACATTCACAAACGCTCCTCCTGGATTCCACTGTTAGCCACTATCCACCTCTGTTAATAATGCCTTTATCCTGAAGGCAGTATCGAGACAGGATGTACATATGTCAAAGAGACTGATCAATTGAAGTCCTAATCATTAATGGGAAGATTCAGATAACCAATAAAAATGAATTAATCTTTACCATGTTGCACAAGCGAATGGCTATCTGGACTCGATAGCTAAGTGTACAAATTGATGGCGTTTGACGTGAATGTTGATGGGTTTGAGTTTCGATGTGAACGTCAATTCTGAAATGCAAATATATCCAGCTGACGAGTCCCAAATAGGAAGAAATATGCGTCCTGGATTTCACTGCTTGCTACTATACATCTATGCTATTGATGACTTCGTTTAATATTTTGGAATTTTATTTCATTCCCGAAAAACTAATTGTTTACAGGGACTACTGTTATAAATTAAACTTTGACAAATAGCTTGATACTAGACGTTTAGTAAACACCTTATTCATATTTTATTCAACAATTTCTAATGAATTTTTATTATCCAATCGATATGATGTTCTTGGTAGTCTAAAGTCAGTTATACCTAATAGTATGTTGCTAATTTAACTTGGGACACTGAATTTTTTCACAATTTTATTTATAATACTATCAACATTACAGTATGGAGTAAGTTTAAATTTAACATTGTTGAAATGAACACTTGTTCTAAACCATGACAGAAGTATGAGGAATTGTGTTACCTATAAGTTTCATGCTCTAGTCACATATTCCATATAGTTTTATTTTCTCCTTAATAAAACGGTATCTTTTATTTGTTTTTCTAGAAATATAAAAACAAGCAGAACAGAATAATTTCCAGCATCACTCAGTGTTGTTTCATTCACAAAGAATGGAGAAAGAAAGACGTTACAATGTTGTGTTTTCTTTGTAATATCTAGTTTTTAGACTCGTTATCTTTTACTAATAAAATCTTCTAAATAAAGTTTGGACGGAATCGTTGAACTTACTTCTTACTACAAATTGAGTTTTCTGATATCATAATTAAAATAAGACGTTGTAGATAATACGGAACAAGGTCATATTTCAGTTGAATAAAAATAACGAAACGAAATGATTTCCAAATATGTAGTCTTCTTCCTTCTTCCTGCCTTAGATATAAAGAACATATAAAATTATTTATTTAAACGTGAAATCATGATTATATTAACTGATATTCTTTTCCGGTGATGGAGCTTTCTTTTGTCGTTTTCCTTCTAATTCCTGTTCTGCGAGAAATATTTAACCTGGTAATCGGTACGTAATTAGCCTGTAGTGATGATCAAAGTCAACTGTGACACGTCCCATCGCTGTTTTCACTTCGTACAGAACATGAAGCGTTTGGCGAAATAGAATAAATGTTACAGTAACTAAGTGAATAACGTGATACTGATTGAAGTGAAAGGTACTGCGTTCGAATACTGGAGTGAACATCAACTCTCAGATGCAGATATATTCAGCTGACGAGTCCTAAGTAGGACAAAATGAGCGTCCTAGATTCCACTGTTTGTCACATTATTTCTGTTTCACTTATGTTTGACATAATCTCCGTCATTGTTCAACTAATAATTCTATTCAATCTTCTAGCCGCAGCTCCGCGGTTTTCTTACTGCTTTCTAGTGCTAATTTCATTTGGATAAACACACCCCTTTAACTTTTAAATGACGAATTTTCTCATTATCTGATTATTTCCTGAATGAAGATCGTATCAGGTTGAAAAACACTCTCCTAATGTTTCTACATAAAAATTTCTAAACATTATCATCTATTAATATTAAAATATATTAAAATACTTTTTAAGATTTAATAAACTGAATAATTCATTAAAATGACTAGACATAATAGTGAAAGAACAAAGTCAGAACAGATCACATTTTACATAACAGATTATTCCATGAAATCTTTACTATAAATAATAAGATCGAGTGTTTGATTTCAAGAATTGTCAATGCTTTTGGAAAATAGTGGTTTGTTAAGCATCATAATTTACCACACAGGTATATAGACATTTCAGAACTGAGCATTTACACCATAGTTGATATAGATGTTTTCGTTGGTTGTTATCAATAATCAATCAGAAATTATTTGTGATTCTAAACGTTAATCTTGTACATAATTGCCGGTTTTTATATAGGCACTCTAGCCATACTTTTCAATTTAATTAGCAGTCTATAGAAATACTGTCAACTTTGTTTGACAGTCATTAAGTCTGACTACATTTAATTAGTTAAACATTTTTAATACTCATTAGTGTTAACGTCTGCTCACGCCTTTGGTAAATTTTGTTACATAATTTCTTAAATATTGTACTTGATGATATACAGTTAGGAGCTTTGTCCCTCGGGCCTAAATTCTGCGATAATGGGCAGAAGCCCAATGAACTAGATACTGATGTGCAGTTTGAGAATTTATTTTCGCAAACAACTGACCTTGTCCCTACCTCAGTGGAAGATGTAGCTAGATTTAAGACGTTGGTCGATAGCTGCCTACAGTATAAGAATAGTAAGTGTCCTACGAATCGCCTTTTCACAAAACTGCATCGTGAGGCTTTAACAAAACTGAAGAAAGATGAGACCTTGATCATTTTTCAAACCAGACAAGGGGGGAGGTATCGTTCTTATGAATAAAACTGATTACATAAATAAAATGGAAGGAATGCTCGATGATCCTAGCAAGTTCCAAAAAGTCACCTGTAATAATGATATCAATAAAAAAGTAGAAAATCAATTGACAAACTCCATCAAGGAATTAAAGAAAAAAGGTATTATTACGCCTCAAATCAACGACTTAATTAAGCCTACTGGATCCTACACACCACGACTATATGGTTTACCAAAAGTTCATAAATCGGGTCTTCCTCTACGCCCGGTTCTTGTTTAACTCCCCGTACCATAAAATTGTGAAGTGGCTAGTTCGAATTTTAGAGCCATTGCATAAATCAGTCGTACGTAGGAGTGTAAAAGACGTTTTTGAGTTCACTTCCAAGATAGAAAATATGAATGTTAGCAGGAAAAATATGATCTCACTGAATGTAGTTTCTTTGTTTACCAACGTACCACTCCTTGAGACCATTGAATTCATATCCGAACAAATTCAGGAGAAACAAATCAATATTGGCTTGCCCGAAGATTGCCTGAAAGAATTACTCCTAAGATGTACGATGAATGTCCATTTCGTATTCAACAACAATTATTACAGACAAATAGACGGTATAGCCATGGGTTCACCTCTTGGCCCAATTCTAGCTGATCTCTTTCTAGCAAAGCTAGAAAATGGACCACTAAATAAAACTATTCAGAAACTTGATCTATATTGCCGTTACGTCGATGACACATTCATCATTGTAGATCAGGACATCAGAATAGAAAAACTCTTAGACGAATTCAACAGTGTACACCCGGCAATCACGTTCACTGGTGAAGAAGAATACGATAAGAAACTGAGTTTCCTTGAGATCACACTAAGTAGACGTAATGATGGTTCACTAAGTAGAAGCGTATATAGAAAAAATCCCAGTGCTTGCCAATACACCCACTTTTGTAGTTTTACACCTATCCGCTACAAAATAAATTCGGTTAGATGTCTGACAAGCAGAGCAAATATGATCTGTTCAGTGGATACTTTAAGTCAGGAGCTGGAATTGATCGACGGCTGATTACCCGAGGCTGGTTATCCCAGCGCATTCATAAAGAAGTATATGTTAGCCGTAAGAAGAAGTCGGTAGTTTCCACCGCCCAAAAGCAGTCTTTATTTTTGAGGTTACAATTGAACGGAGATGTGGCCTGCGATACTCTGCAGGACAGATTGATAAGAGTAGTTTATAGAACATTCAACGCTGCCAAACTTGCATTGACATTCTCCAGTCGACCAGCGATGTCTACCCAAACGAAGGATAAGTTACCTGAGTTTGCCTCCTCTATGTGCATTTACAAATTCAGCTGCTACTGTGGAGATAGCTATATCGGGCGTACTTCCAGGCAACTTACACAACGAATGAGTGAACATCTCCCAGCATGGTTTACGAAGGGTCTGTCAAAAACAATACGCAGCTCTATCTTAGCACACCTGGTAGATAGTGGTCACATTGTAGATAAATCTAGATCTTTTCGGGTGATCTATCGTATAGCTCCATCATTTCCCAACGGAGTTCGATCCCGTCTCCTACACATTGCAGAAGCCATAGGAATACGCACATTCAACCCTAATTTATGTGTTCAGAAGAAATTCGTGACACCCCTATCTCTTCCGTGGCCGGATATGACGTAACTAACGATTGACATTATATATATTTTTTTTTTTCTATTATTTTTACACATCAGCTTATTACGTAATGTTTTTGATGTTTTTTGATGATTATTTGAATTCTATTCATCCACCCTTGACCTACTTTAGTTATCATATTTTATAAATTTTCTTACTACTATCGGTTCACCTATGTTCCTACTATCCACTTGTACTTTTGCCTTTTTCATTTCATTGTGATTATCACTTAAATTGCCTTGATTGGTTTAACATTTTCATATAAATATTCATGTATATTAGAGTTAAGCCTGATGACGATCTAATCGAAAACAATATTGTTCGCTTATATGTGTTGTTCTAATTTTCACAATGGGAATCTTTAATACTCTTAAATTTTGTTATATCTTAAAGATTTAAGTTATTCATATTTCTGAAATACTAATTTTGTAAACATTTTCCTGACATGCTGCCTTCGTTTCTAACATATTATCTTCCTTATAGATTAGATTGGAAGGTGGTGAATAGAAGCCAAATCTTTATCTTACAATGAAATGAAGAGACAATCGAATCACCTGAATGGTGAAAGTTATGTGACTGTGTAGAAAGTGGAATAATTATTGTTATGGTCGACTGGTGAATATTTGATTGTTAGTATTCATTTGATAATATGAGAGAGACTGTGTTTATTATGTGAACAAACTCACAACGCAATACTTATTGATCATTCTTTTTTTCAGGTTTCACGGTGTTAAATTTAAAATTCACAGTATTTTAACTAAAAATTGCTTCAACTCCAAACAAACATCTTCATTTCTGTGACTAAAGTAAACGACGAACATCTAAATAACAATAATAATAATGATAACATAAGATATTCGTGTACCTGGAAAATAGTCTAATCTGTATTGCTAATATGCAGTTACTGTGATGATAAAAATTACAAACACGAACGAAAATTAATGCGGTGTATTAAAAGTTGGCAAGTGAAAATATCTGATCTTGAAGGATGCTTTCTTGGAAAGTGCTTTGCCAAAAAACTTGGTTTAACATAATCTTCTGAATTACATTTTAACAATTTCACTATATGTTACTTGTCATCAATTATAGTAATATAACCAGCAATAGATCATTTAATTTCATAATGATTAAGAATTTTTAGGATATCAACGTTGTAGAATAGTTTAAACTATCTATTTGCTGATTGTGTGAGTTATAGTATTGCTTTTAGTTTGTACGAAAACTAAATACACTAATTTTTCTGCATATTTGATACTTAATGCAGTACACGAATTGCGGAGGATTCTGTTTTCTCAAGCACCAATGGTACATAACGAATTAACCATCATCGAGTAGAAAACTCAACAGATTTCCATTGATGAACATCTTAAATAAAGAGGTGCGTAATCAGTAAAATATCAATAAAAAAACGTGATTGAATCTGATCCCACAGGAATATAGGTGCACTACCAGTTCCATCAAATAAATGCCAGTGACTGACATATTATAACGCCACTGGTTTTGCATCAAATATAATTGTTTTTCTTGTCTAACAAAATAAAGAATCAAGAATAATAAACTAATGTACACTGGAGCAAGCATCAGAAATATGATCTACTTTTACAGCTTATCAGTATATGGCATTATTTTGTTTGTTGATATCACAGACCTACTAGCCAACATAATGTTGAACACAGTAAACGTAATTATGGACTTTTACTTAGAGATTTTCTTCTTCTAAATAATGACTGAGATTTTTTTTCATTTTTTACCTGGTTAATAGTTGTGTGGATATGGAACTGATTTAACGGTGGCTTTGGAAATATTTTTCTTCTCCTGCTTTACTATCGTAATACGACCGAGTTTATAATACTGCTGGACTAGATGCTCAAAAGGCACAGTGCACTGAGACTAGATCAGGTAATATCATGTACTTGAACAACCGAATAGAGAACCAGAGTAAGTGATAAATGTTAACTTATTCCACGATTAAAGAACCCACCTTCAGTGATTCTAGAGTAAAAACTCAATGAAAGTAAAGGAAGTGAAATGTGTGGTAATCAGTAAACTAAGTGCTTGTTTGTCTAAATTCAATTATTAACCACACTTTCACTACTACAGGTCAAAAGCAATCAGTCCAAAAGTAAAGATAAGCCGTGTAGGCGTGTAACAATGCTCGTAAGTACAAGTCAGGACTGATGAATTTTTTTTGGAAACACGATCGTTCACCAATTCTGGTTCTAATTTACTCTTCAGATACTTATGATACTTCATTTGAAACACATAGTCAGTAACGTTCGTATACGCTTCATTTTACTATTGGGTTTTGTGTTAAAACACAAAGACATTTCCTAGTTTCAAAATTTAAAGTACAAAGTTGAAATCAAAATAAATCAGCATTTAATATAGGCTGACTTAATGGAAAAGTATTTTCAATCCATATTTTATCTTGAATACTTATAAAAGTCATTATATTTGAAAATTGTATCAACACCTTAGTTCACTAAGTAGTAACATATATATATGCCATGATTTACTAACCTCATATACATTTTTTGATTGGAGTTATAATGTAAACATAACGTTATCGCTTATTATATAAGTGTGTAGATCGAATAGTGTTTGTTTGATATAAGCCTGTGAAACAAATTAATAAGGATGGGTAAGATATGTTTATAAGCTCAAAAAATTGGTCTTACACTGCTTATCAGTATAATTCAGCTATTTCGTCGAAACTCATATAGCATTGATCAGTCATATATGGGGTTCAATCTAGTCCTCAGTGCATTCATCATAGGGTGTTGAAACCTAGTAAAAATCAGTCATCTACGAAGGTTAGTAAAATGTAAATTATTTTCAATTGTATCTCATGTTGATTGATAAGCAAATATCATTAAAGCATTCAACAATTTTTCATTGAATGGTAGATATAGCCAGTGAATCATAAATTCATTTATCATTAATTTTCTTACTGTTAAAGTTGTTAAGAAAATGTTTAACACTTTCTGAATGATTCGCTTCAAATAATACAGTGATTAGAATTATCGGCAGCTGTAGTGAGCTATGAACAAGTGTTTACTGGTTAATTCAAATTCACTATCAAAATATGGGTAACAAAGTTTTGAACGCTGAAATTCGAAAGCATTAATGTTCAGCAACAATGTTAAAATTGGTTTAAGCGACGACGTTACTACTTATAGCTCATTTAGCTGTATTAGACTCCTGTATGGTGTATCGAAATAGTGTTACTTAATCTAATTCATTTAGAATTTATTCACTTAACAGTATTATGCATATCTATCCATTGATTTAAACGTTTTTTTGTGAGTATTGCATTGTATAAAATTTTAAACAGTTATCTATTGTAACATTTATTCAAGAAGTGATGTTAAGTACTTATTCAGTGTTTAAATTGGCACTATGTGATCAAATAATCGACAGTAAACTTCTCCAGTACATGTGATAAAAATGCGAGAGAAGGGCAAACATTGTAAAGAATGTTCTTCGCTCATATTTTGAAAAGAATTACTAACCAATCAAACTGTTTGATCTTCGATGAAAAGTGTGTGGTATTTTCGAAATCATTGGTCACTAGATGAGGTTGATGAATTAATCGGTGATTTTTGAGTTTATTTAACCTGTGTTGGATGATAAAAAATACATGACTTATGAGTTTATGGCCGATGTTAATGTTACTTGGTCTCAACTGATGTTATTTCGCCATCGGAGGTTAATTGTGCCGATTAGTCTGTTTTAACTTCCTGCAGTCTGCACAATTTCCACAAACATGGCAAACAATATCATGACTAGTCTGCATCAACTCTAGTGTAATGAACGAAGATATTGAGATCGGATGGAACAGTAGTATATTGAGAAAAGTCAAAGTTTACTGATAAAATGTTTATCCTTTTGTATTTAGACTTCACTTAGAAAACAAGCTGATTATCGGCTGCCTTCCTCCACATGTCTTCTAATCTTCAAAATGCTTTGATCACGCTATTTATTTCGATCAGACACCTTACTCTGCTGTTGTAACTCTTGGTTGACACTGCACTCTGTACTACTTAGAAACGACTAAACACTGGTAACTATTTCATTTATGATGATTTGGCATACTGCTTGCAACTAGTGATCAACATCAGCTGATTTCAAGAAGAGTTTGCTCTACGAACGTCACGTGACAGCGATGACACACTAAACTTATTCCACTACGTATGATTTAGCTACAGTTTTTGATTCTGATTCAGTCAGTTTTGGGAATAATCTATCAAAATTATGTTTAAAATAACCTCAGCGATGGGAATTTCACTAATCATTCAGTGAAATTTCTTGGCTTCATTAGAGTAATAATTAATGTCAAAATTATCAGAGAATAATTCGTGTTCAACAATCAAATCAACACTAATCATTTTCATTTTGGAATCTGTGAGTTAGTAGGCTGTGAGTAGTGTGAAAACTTCATGTCATGAATTAGACTCTGTGTTATTAATAGAAGGTATTTAGTGAATGAATGTTAATAGTTTTGTTCTTAAGAAGAAGATAAAAAATAAAGATGCCAGTTGAGAGTATTTTTAAAAGATTAATTTTTATGCAAACGAGGGTCAATAAATGTACATAGTCCTAGTTCAATTTCTATGAGGCTATTTGTTTATATATTGACAAATATTCGTGTAAAGAGAATGTGGTTGGTTCATACAGTTGGACGAATCATGTTACATTATACTTATATTAATTTTGTTATGTTGAAGACTGTACTCTGTTATTGCTAAAATTTTGTAAATTTGTTTCAATTTAGACACTAGTAAACGAAATGTAAATTGTAAAGTTATCTATTTTTATTGAAATTTTATTTAAGATATTTAATTTAAATAAATTAAGAAATTGTTATGATGATTGTTAGTTTTACGTCAATGAATTATAACATTTTACTGCAATATCTTTTGAAGGTAATCGTTTTCATTGTTCCTACAATAATAATAAACATAAAAGTTTCATTTGATTAGGAATAAAACAGTGATAGAAGATACGAAATTTCATTTAGTGAAACTCAGATTGAGTTCAGTAAATAGGTTAATATCAGTGCAAAATACCTAGAGGTAGGTATTTTAGTGTTATGTAACCGTCTATTAAAACTTTGATATCTTTCTGTCTAATCGAAGTTATTACATTTAAATTTATCCTTTCAATCCCGTAACATAGATTTGATGCGAGTGATGAACTTAAATCTTATGCAATAGTAATATGTTTCAAGTTGAGTGGTTTTGATAAATGCATATATTTTCTGTAAATTCTATTCTATTTTCAGACTAAAAATATGTACTACTTTAATGACGATGTTTCTTTTCATCATTACTGATGATGAATAAACTCCAAACGAATTCATGGCTATTAGTGAACAAAATGAATTAACTTACGTCACTATCAAATTAAAACCAGTTTAAGCAGCTCATGCTGTGAAAAGTAGGTAACAAGTTATAAGAACTAAAAATATCAATTGGTTTTCAAAGTTCTTTTACATTTAAATTCAATAATGATTGATAGGTGCAGCAACATGACTTCCGAATCAAATTGAAAAGACTGATATTATTGTTTCTGTATTTTGTAATATGTACGTTCATATATTTTGTTAGGTTAATATCATTTGTAAAAGTTATTTTAATTCTATAGGAAGTGGGTATCTAATATTCACAGAACCTGTTAAACGTTAATTTCAAAAGATTTTACTAAACGCTCATAGAATTGATAATGTGACTTGTAAATGTTTTATCCTGTGAAAATAAAATTAAGAGGAAACTTTGCTATTTCGATATAATCATCAAATTGATTTATCACGAATACTTAAGATTTTTAAGTACAAAACGTGATATTGAGATTAGAAATCGAATTAATTAATATTTCGAAATTCATAATTGAATTATGCATTAGGAGCACATTAGCGACAGAAATTCTTCAACGATTCTCAGTAGAAATTAACAAAGGATAATCTGTTTATTAAAATATCTTCTGGTTTTTCAGTTATACGAATAAACTAATCATCAGGTTTTAGCTACGTTTGAATTCATCTCCTAAACTAGAAAATATGATTTTATGATTGATAATAAAATAACTGATTGCTTAACACGAGATACATAATTATAATATACATTCTGTTTATTGATCAAGAATACATATAAATGGACGGAAAATACTCTCTATTAAAATAGTTTCAATGGGGCTTTTCCTGTTTTCAGTTCAAATAAATATGAGAAAATTGAGAACCTTTAAGAGAATATGCATTTCCTCATACAGAACGTAAATTTATAATTTTATGTAAAATCAGTTGTTGCATAAGTGTCACGTGGATTTTATGGTAAATAAAAGGAGCTGTGTGGAGAAATATTGTGGAGTAAATAATGTAGATAAGTAAAGTCCTGACTTGAAATCAATCATAGCATAAGGATAATTCTCATTTCTCAGTTGTTTAATATGAATTTTTAATTATCTCATCTTTAACATGAGTGTTTTGCTAGACAGCGTGTGTTTGGTCGTTATAGTTTACGAATATCTGTTTCTTTCATATTGTGTGTTCTGCATTCAGATGATTGCAGACCTTATCTCCAAAGCATTCACTGATGAATTGGCATTATCAGGATTTGCGTTTATGCCAGCCGATAAATTTACGTCAATTCTTCAACTTCCTTCTTTATAAATAGAAGACGAAGAGAGTTCCGTAAGATTTTCTGTTTATTATTATCAAAAATATCACTAAAACATTCAACATATTATTTGATTGACTAGTACGATTATTCACTAGTGGTTGATTGTAGTTTCGTTTTGTAGTCAGTGAATAAGTTATAAAGAGTCGGTTGTAGTTGGAATGTGTCATAAGAAAATATGAAATGACTGATTCGCTGTTTAAATCATGTTGTGTAGTAAATGTACCATATATTGACTACGTTTTATCTTTAGTTCTACAATAAAATTAACAAATTTTTTCACTTTATGTTAAAAGAAACAATCAAAAATTAGATTAATAATAGAGTCAGTAATTTTGACATGTACTAACAGTAAAATTTTTTCTCATTGCATCTTCTCTCGCTTTTCCCTTATCTTCGAGGAATCCCTAGATAAATGGCCAGTAAACAGAGGAATCATAACATTCATTTAAAACACAGTGCACAATTATCAATATTTGATTTGGTAATTTTCTTGAATCAAGCTACACTTATACATGATATAGATTTGGAATAGAAGAAAAGAAAATGAAAATACTTTAAAATAATTTTATTTCTTCAGTAATTCTATTACTTGCCAACTGCTACTGGCTTTGAGGATGCACGAACTAGCATAGATTATTTTCCAAAATTTACAAAGAAAATGTCTCTCTGAATATACATGCTTTTTATTTAATGATAAACTAAACTTCGATCTATGAAATATCTTGTAAATCAAACTGCTGACATTTAAGCAGTTATGTGTAAGTTGCCGAAAAATAAATCACGTCGTAGTGCAAATAAGTAGTGTAGCATCAGATATTAATGCCATATCTGAATAAATGAAACTTAGCTATACTAAAAATCCTGTGACAAATTTCTGATTTTCTTCAGTAGACCTTAGAGTATATGACACAGTGTCATCTAAATGAAAACTATCTGAGAGGAAACGAACATTGAACTAATAGAGTGAAAGAAATTTATAACTTTTCTACTCTCATTTTTCTTAAATATTAGTGAAATCAATGTAGCTCAATTACAGTAAGCCTAACAATAAAATTCATGTAATATACAGTGTACTCACCATAGGAGAAATAGGATAGTGTTAATACAGCAATAAGTCATAAAATCGAAAATAACTGTCTCTAGTAGTTATTTGAGTTTCAAACATAAGTTTAATGTACATTACCACCAAATATTACTAATCTACTCTCTCAATAAGCTATTTGTCGAGTGTAGTTCCTGTAAATATATAAAAATTATGTTATTCTGAAAATAAAAGTTTCTTGTACGGATAACAGAATTTTTAAGGTAAGAAAGTAGTACGTTTGATTTAAAAAAATTGTTCACAACTCACCAAATCAGCCTATTAGAAATAAAACAATTACTTTATTGTCACTGTTCGCAATATGAATCTTTAGATGACTGAATTCGCAGTAAAAATATGTCCAAATGCAAATATTATCCAACATATGAAGAAAGTTATTGAAAATAACTAAGCATATAAATTTATATTAATGAAGCTAAGCCTGTAAACAATGAATTCGATAGAAAGATGTGCTTCATGTTGTTTCGAAGTTACATTTGAATTGATTTTCTTTGATGCGTAATGTTCTTTTTTCAGTTCATCAGATACTGTAGTAAAGGAGAACACAGGTGAGGGCAACCGAATTGTATTTAACGAAAATTACAGAGTTACTCAGTAAAATAGGAAAACCATATCGTAACCGTTAATTTGCAAATCTTCAATCCATCATCAATCCATTGTCTGACATTTCACTATTCATGCGTTTCATACAAATTCCATTGTGTTCCCAATCTTCCTTTCTTGATCTCCCCCCATCTTCTGCTCCCAGACATTACGTTTACACACGCGTCATATACTACTTATAAGTAACGCGCACCACAATACCTTCTCTTTTGATCTATGTGATAAAAACATCCTGATAATTGATAAATTGAAGAACGAAGTTAATTTCTCGAACGTTTTTTGTAGTGTTCAACACAGGTGACTTACTTGAAGACACTCGCCCCAAAAACACTTTTATTATTCTGCGTACGACTACATTTTCTCGAGATGATTACTGGCATACGAAATCAAGTAGAACTAGTCTCAACAACACACTTCATTATCATCAGGTGTATTTGTTGAAATTCAGGACATAAATACAAATAAATTATAATTGGAACGATGACCTGAATAATGATTTTTTGGCATAATCAAGCTTTAAATGACAAATTCATCTGAGTGAAATATAAAGTTAATGCTACTTTCAAAAACCGTTAACTTACTACTCCCTATTTAAAAAAAAGAAACAACAATCACGGTAGTATAAATTTCCCGATCACACGTTCAAAACCAATCGTAGATAGGCTCTGAACAGGAATCTGGTTTTTCAGTTTAAAGTATTTTATGGCTGAATCGTATTTCACATGCAAATAAATTATATTTAGAATAATGATCTGAATAATGTTTTTTTGGAATAATCAAGCTCTAAATGACAAATTCATCTGAGTGAAATATAAAGATAACGTTACTTTTATTTTATTCAAAAACTGTTAAATTACGACTCCCTATGTAAAAAAAGCAACAACAGTCACGTCGGTACAAATTTCCCGAACACACGTTCAAAACGAATTGCAAATAAGCTCTGAACAGGAATCTGGTTTTTCAGTTTAGGGTATTGTATATGGGAATATCGTATTTCAAATGCAAATAAACTATATTTACAATAATTATCTGACTATAGTATGTTTGCATAGTTAAGCATTAAGTCACAAAACGTAGAACTTACATTACTTTTCACTATGAATTTTATTCAAAATAATAAAAAATTTTGCATTTCTAATTAAATCAGTGTTTTATATTAGTCAAATAATACTAGTTGCGCAAACACATATTTTCTAAACAACACCAATTAGGAGACTTATCAAAACGATCGTTTTAACCTAGTTTCTTCTCGGATTTGTGAAATTCGAGAAATTAAAATATTGAAACCAACTACTAATCCAATCAAAAATTGAACAGATGTAACTAGTTTGATATGTTTGGTAATGATCGAATTTATTGAATGACATGTTACAAGATCTATTCTTCATATTCTATATATAAAAGTAAGCAAAACTTATTGAAATTTGGATTGTCAATAATCAGTTGATACACTTATAAATATTGTGGGTAGTGTGACTAATAGGTAAGGTTGGTTTGTCATAGAAAAATAAACACTGAATATATGGAAACAGTTACTGGAAAACATCTCACAGTTGATGAAACGAAGTGAAAGTTAGCGGATTTTCCATGGTAAAATAAAAACAAATTTTCTGCTGTGCATTTGAATCACATAGAATCGTTCATCTCACAGATATGTCTACTCGAATGAGCACAAATTACTGTTTCCGCATGACATTAGAACAATGTCAAGTATTAGAACCCAGTTAGAAACAAGCGAAACATGATCAGAATAGATTACCCATCAAAACCATAACTAAAACAGCTTATACATTTACATGAATTGTGAAATTGTTACTTAAAACTAACTTTATTTTTATTCCAAGGCAAATTGATTTTATGAATTTTGTAACCAGAAAACTGTGTGAATTTATTTGATGTGAAATGAGTCGATAACACTATTTTCTGTAAACTACGTGTACAATATTCAATCATAATCTAATAATCTTATATTTCGAATTATGTTACTGTTGTTGCAGAAAACGGTGATTTGGCACAAACAACGAATAGAACAGTTAACACTTACCAGTTGGTATGATTTCTGAGCAAACAGTAATGAAAACGACCAAAAATAAAGCACAATACATATTTAGAAGTAACAGTGAGTTGGTTGTTATTAAAAATGCAACAGGCTTTATTTACTTTTTTTTGAACAGTTAAATCGAAACCCTGTCGTAAATGTCGGACAAATTTAAAGAATTTGACTAACTAATCACCAATGAAAACAATTTTATGATTTTAATTGATTAGAACCTATCCAATCAAATTGTCGATTGTTCAATAGATGATAGGCTAAGCCATCAAACTTTCTATACTTTACAACTTGTAACACAAATAGCGTTGCTTCAAATCTGATATCAGTTGGATGTTAAGCAGGGAAATTTAGTCCTGTGTAAATTATTATCGAATAATCTTAACGTCTTTCTTTTCTATCTATATCCATCTCATAATATTCACTGAAAATATTTTAATAAATCATACTATCATATAAAATAAAATCATTCTAAATGAAGACGGGTGCCATACAAGGTGGCTTATTCTAACTATTTCTCTTTCATCTGGTGTTTGAAAGTATTAGGGGGACGACAAAATCTGACGGTAAACATGAGACACAGCGAACAGCTATCATGCAACTGATGAATCATCGCATATACAGCTATAAGTGCAGAAAAAAACTACTAAAGCAGAAGACTCAACTGCAGAAAGTCTCAACACAAGTGAAAAAACAAGATTCACAAAAATTGCACAATAGGCATCAATAAAATCACACAAATCGATGAAGCATTGGAGGATGTGGAAACCTCTTCAGATCTAGAGAGCATGATCAAGGTTGATTTAATTCACATGCGAAGCTGCAGATTTGCAGAGCAACGACCGCATTTCTACAATGGAACAACATCCCGAACTCAAAACAACTATCAACCAACACCAAAGTCACGATTTATAATAAAAATGTCAAGATAGTTCTACTGTTCTACTGGGGTCGAAACGTGGAGAACTATTCAAGCCATCATTCAAGCCATCCATTTACAGTTGTTTAAGCAGAATGCTTCGGATCCGTTGGCCAGACAACCTCAGCAACAACCTACTATGTGTGAGAACAAATGAGATTCGAGTAGAGGAAGAAATCAGGAAGAGGTGTTGGAAGTGGACCGGACACACATTGAGGAAAGCCCCAAACTGCATCACAACACAAGCCCTAACATGTAATCCTCAAGTTTTTGTTTACTGAACTTGTGATTTCTTTATGAGGACATATTATCTTTTTTACCAAGTATATATATATATATATATATATATATATATATATATATATATATATATATATATATATATGACAATTCTTTAATTTGTGATAGGGATATTTCATGGTCCCAGTTTATCGTATATTTTATTATTGCATTTGTCAGTAGAAATTAACTGCTGAATTCAAAATACACTGTTGAATGTCTAAGCCATGCTATCGTGAATCGGTCCTGGGGTTCCCTCTCCAGTTCTGTCCAATGTTTGTTCATTCCTCTCATATCTTTCTCTATTTCTCGGCGTAGTTTGTTCCTTGGCCTTCCTCTTTTCCTTTTGCCTTGAGGGTTCCATGTGAGGGCTTGTCTTGTCACGCAGTTAGGTGCTTTCGGCAATGTGTGTCCTATCCACTTCCACCGCTTCTTCCTGATTTCCTCTTTCACTGGAATCTGGTTTGTTCTCTCCCACAGTTCGTTGTTGCTGATGGTGTCTGGCCAACAAATACGAAGTATTTTGCGTAGACAACTGTTAATAAACACTTATATCATCTGGATGATGACATTCGTAGTTCTCCAGGTTTCCGCTCCATACAGTAGAACTGTCTTCACATTTGTATTGAAAATCCTGATTTTGGATTCGGTTGAAAGTTGTTTGGAGTTCCAGATATTTTTAAGCTGTAGAAATGCAGCCCTCGCTTTGCCAATCCGCGCCCTCACATCTGTATCCGATCCACCTTTCACGTCGATGATGCTGCCCAGATATGTAAAGTTGTTAACGTCCTCCAAGGCATTTCCATCAAAGTGATTTGATTGGTGCATGTTGTGTTGCATCGGAGAATTTTGCTTTTTCCTTTATGTATGTTGAGACCTACTGCTGCAGAGGCTGCTGCTACACTGGTCGCCTTCTTTTGCATTTGTTATTACATGTGCAACAGAAGAGCAAGGTCATCTGCGAAGTCCAGATCATCTAGCTGCGTCCTAGATGTCCATGGGATACCGTGCTTCCCTCCAGATGTCGACGTCTTCATAATCTAGTCGAACACCAGGAGAAAGAGAAAGGGTGAGAGTAAGCAACCTTGCCTCACACCGGTCTTCACCTCAAAGAAGTCTGTTAGCTGTCCTCCGTGTACGATTTTGAAGTTTAATCCATTATAAGAATTCCGTATGATGTTAACTATCTTCTCAGGCACACTGTAGTGTCGAAGAAGCCTCCACAGTGTTGTCCTATCCACGCTATTGAATGCTTTCTCGGAGTCGATGATGTTGATGTAGAGTGGCGAGTTTCATTCAACTGATTGTTCCACAATGATCCGTGATGTTGCGAATCGGTTAGTACACATTTGAACCTTAGGAAATCCAGCATGTTGATCTCGAAGTTGGACGTCTACGAAGTCCTTCATTCTCTTTAACAATACACTGTTGAAGACTTTGCCTGGTATTGAAAGAGGAGTGATGCCTCTGTTGTTCTCACACTTGCTGAGATCGCCTTTCTTTGGTACTTTGATCTTATATCCTTCTTTCGAATCTGATGGTACTTGTTCCTCATACCGAATCTTGTTGAAGAGAATGTGAAGTATTTTTGCAGTTGCTTCTACATCTGCTTTCATTGTTTCTGCCGGAATGTTGGCTGGTCCTGCTGCTTTGCCGCTCTTGATTTGTCTGATGGCCATACTGATCTCGTCAATCGTAGGTGCGCCAATATTAATTGGGAGGTCCGTGGATGCTGCTTCGATGTTGGGTGGGTTCAGTGGAGCTGGTCGATTCAAGAGTTCCTTAAAGTGCTCTACACACCTATTTCGCTGTTTTTCAGTTTTGCTGATTATTTTCCCATCCTTGCTTTTCACTGGTCGTTCTAGTTTACGATAGTTTCCGGAGAGCTTCTTTGTTGTATCGTACAATTGTCTCAAGTTTCCTTCTCTTGCAGCCTTTTCCGCCGTCATTGCTAGATCTTCCACATATTTTCGTTTGTCAGTTCTGATGCTCTTCTTCACTTCCCTGTTTGCTTCTGTGTATGCAGCTTGTGCGGTAACTTTCTCTGCTCTTGTTCGGCTGACATTGATTGCTGCCTTCTTGTTCCTCCTTTCTTAAATTTTTTCAAGAGTATCAACAGAGATCCATTCCTTGTGACCCAGAACTTCGTGACATGTTGAAGTGATTGCCTACTTAATCCCTTTCCAATTGTACTCCAATGTTGCTTCCTCTCCATTGAGTAGATCCTGAAAGGCCTAGAACCTATTGGTGAGGGCTATCTTGAATTCAATGAGTTTTACGGTATCCCGAAGAAAGGCCGTATTAAACTTGTGTGATGTTGTCTGTCCCGTTATCCAGTGCTTCTTTAGTTTCAGTCTCATTTTGACGATCAGCAAATGGTGATCTGAAGCTCTATCAGCTCCTCTCTTGGTTCTCACATCCTCCATAGTCCTTCTGAACTTTTTGTTGATACAGATATGGTCGATTCGGTTTTGAGTAGTGTGGTCCGGTGAAATCCATGTGGCTTTGTGAATGCGTTTGTGCGGGAATATTGTGCCACCGATGACCAGTTTGTTGAAGGTACATAGGTTTGCAAATCTCTCACCATTTTCGTTTCTTTCTCCCAGTCCATGTCGTCCCATGATGTCTTCATATCCATTGTTGTCCACGCCAACCTTGGCATTCAGGTCTCCAATAAGAATCGTCAAATCCTTTGGTGAACATTTATCGACGATTGACTGCAGCCTTTCGTAGAATTGATCTTTATCATCGTCATTGTAGTCATTGATAGGTGCATAACATTGGATGACGTTCATTGTAATGTCCTGTTTCTTTGTTTTGAAGGATGCTTTAATGATCCTCGGTCCATGAGATTCCCATCCTATCAGTGACTTTTGTACTTGTTTGTACAGCATCAGTGCAACTCCTTGTGTATGTGAAGCATTTTCCTCTTTATGACCAGAGTATAACAGCAGTTCCCCTGAAGCTAGTCTCAGTTGTCCTACCTGTGTCCAGTGTTTTTCGCTGATGCCGAGCACCTTGAGGTTGTATCTTCTCATTCCTGCCGCAAATTGATATAGTCTTCCGGTCTCGCACAATGTACGAACGTTCCATGTACCTAAATAATGGTTGCTCTGGTTGTTAGAAGAGCCATCGGCCCCGTTACTTCTGAGGGAACTTGGCTTTCATCACGCGACGTCATAATTCTTCTTCCAACTCCCAGGGCAGAATTAAGATTGTTTGAATTATTTCTTCTGGTTATCGTATTTTGGCAAGTTAGTTTTTATTTGGGATGGGGTCGCCAACCCCATGCCCATGCCTCTCCTCCCTTAACCGGGCTTGGAACCGGTAGTAGCCCCGAAGGTTCTACAGGCGGAGTTATTTAGCTAATATACAGATTATCTAAATCAACTATGAGAAGAATGGATTTCAATGAAAATTCATTGTTCATTAACTGATAATCTGAAGCTTCAAGTGAGAAAACTCCTTTAAATTATCATTAGATAGATAAAACAAGTTGGTTCTATGTCAATAACTACTAAGATGTCACAAATAACTCCATGAAAAATATAGCCATCACGCTCTTCTCTTGATTCAGCTTTTGTAATTTTAAATAAAGGACAGAGAAAATTAACGTAATATGGCTTAAATTGTCCAATGGTCTAATCTTAAGACAGTGACTGAAACCGGCCATAGAGAAAACATACTACGCTGCTAAACTGACTGTCATTAAAACACTAAGCCCATGAAATCACATATACCTAAACGTTACCGAATGATTACATCACATCCATTGCATTTACCAATTTACATGTTTGTGTGGACACACATACATAGGGAGGAGTAATCGGACTTTGCAATCAAAGGTTATAGAACATGTACCTAAGTTGTTTCAAAATCAGTTAACGCCAGATGAGCCGACAAACGTGGGAAATAGAAAACCATGTTCACCGACTGCAAAACACATAACTGAGACGCGGCATAAGATTGGATTCAAGACAGCCTTCAAAATATTGTATTAAAAGGTTGAAGGATGAATTTTGAGGTTTATGGAAGTCTTGGCTATTAGAATATAAAACCCCCTTTATGGGTGTAGAAACAATTTGTCATGACGTTGAATTTATCCTGGTAATCTTTAAGCCAAGGTTAATGTGACAATTTCCTACCCTTAATTATTCTTTTCATATTACGTTAATTTTCTCTCTCCTTTATTTACAATTATCTCCTCATGTCTATTTGAAATTTTATTTTATTGACCTATCATTAATCTTCATCTAAAATGCCTTGACAAGTAAATTTGTGTGACTGGATTGTTCGAAATGTGTAGCACAAATACATCACATTTTTCAGATCCATTACGCCTTGTCACTGTTCTATCATAATGGATTCACTAGACGAAATATTATCGGTTAGCTCCTACTTACCGGCTTTTAATTAGTCATCAACTTACTGAAATATAAATAATTCAACAGACATCATCATATATGACAATATTCCATCTCTTTTATAAATCCATGTAGCATAAACAATTGAAAATATTGAATAATGCTATCATAGTATTGATAATCATTATTAGTAGTATTAGTATTTAGGTGATTATCATTATTGTGAAATAATTTTCATTTCGTTACTTTATATCTTACTATTTATTTATTTGGTTTAAAGCATGGTACACATGTAAGTAATAATCTGTTTTCAGTGTTCATGTTCACCATTAAGATTATTTGTTAAAGAGATTATGAAGTAAATTTATATTGTAAATCAAACATTATTTCAGTTTATGTAAACTTTTTCAATGTTAGAAGTTGACTTATACTCTTGTGATTAATCAACTTGGGAAAAAGATTTTCGACAACCATATACTCTTACTCGTACAAATTAAGCTTCAAGTTAACGTTTTCAAAATGGTGTTTATTTTGTTTGAAAAAGGCTGATGACGTAAGTTTTGTGATTTTTTAAAACTCTAATTTACTGTACCACTACTAATATATGATTAAGTTTAGAATAAAATATTCACCAATAATAATTGACAAATAGGAGGAGTATCTAAGAACGTTGTAGTTGTATAATGAAATGAAATCTATATTTAATTCGTTAAATATCGTCAATTATTCTCATTATTCATAAGAAAATGTAACATTGTAAATTAATACGACGTTTATTAAATGACAATTAGTTGTTACATTCTTCTCAATCGTTTCGTAACTGCATCATTACAAGATGTTTAACTAATTTACAATGCACTTATCTACGATGATTAGATGATGAAGTTGTATTTATCTACTTTTATAAAGAGAATGCGATTGATTTAATGGAAACATTTATTATCGTAACCAATTGTACCAGTGATGGTTTTACAGTACCTTTTTGTATATCTACAACAAATACCCACATTTTTCGTTTTTTTGTGACCTTGACCTTGCCCAATTTTAAATGATGAATTATTTTCAGATTTAATTGTTTCATTATCTGATTTATTCCAGAATGAAATTCGTATCAGGTTGAGAATGAATCTAAAACACACTACTTGTGCGTCTGCATAAAAATTTCAAAACATTACTATATCTTAGTATTAGAGTATATCAAAATACTTCATAAGATTTAATACACTGAATAATTCATTAAAATGACTAGACATAATAGTGAAAGAACAAATTCAGAACACCTGACATTTTACACAACAGATTATTCTATGAAATCTTTTCTATAATTAATAGAATCGAGTATTTGATTTCAAGAATTGTCAATAATTTTGGAAAATAGTGGTTTGTTAAGCATCATAATTTACCACACAGGTATATAGACATTTCAGAACTGAGCATTTTTACCATGGTTGATATGGGTCTTTTAATTGGTTGTTACCATTAATCATTCAGAAATTATTTGTGATTCTAAACATTAATCTTGTACATATCTGCCAATTTTTATGTAGGCACTCTAGCCATACCTTTCATTACTGTCAACATTATCTAACAGTCTCCTAGTCTAACTACATTTAATTAGTTACGCATTTTCGATATTCTATAGTGTTAACGTCTACTCATACCTTTGGTGAATTTTGTTGTCTTTCAATGATTTAAGTTATTCATATTTCTAAAATACTAGTTTTGTAAACATTTTTCTGACATGTTGACTTCATTTCTAACATATTATCTTCCTTATAGATTAGATTGGATGGTAGTGAATAGAAGCCAAATATGTATCTTACCATAGAATGAAGAGAAAGTCGAATCATCTGAATAGTGAAAGTTAAGTGACTGTGTAGAAAGTGGAATAATTATTGTTATGGTCGACTAGTGAATATTTGATTTTAAGTGTCCATTTGATAATATGTTTATTATGTGAACAAACTCGCAGAGGAATACTTTTTGATAATTCTTTTCAGCACATATCGCTGTGCTCAATTTAAAATTCACAGTATTCTAACTCAAAATTGCTCCAAATTCAAACAAACATCTTTATTGCTGTGACTAAAGTATGGCAAATATGAAGTTACTATGATGATCAAAATTACAAACACGAACGAAAATTAATGCGGTGTATGAAAACGTGGAAAGTGAAAATATCTTAACTTGAAGGATGCTCTTTTGGAAAGTGTTTTGCCAAAAAACTTGGTTTAAGATAATTTAGTACTGTCTTCATCTTAATCTTCTGAATTACATTTTAACAATTTCACTATATGTTACTTGTCATCAATTATAATAATATAACTAGCAATAGATTATTTAATATCGTAATTATTAAGAATTTCTAGGATATCAACGTTGTAGAATTGTATAAACTATCTAGTTGCTGATTGTGTGAGTTATAGTAATGCTTTTAGTTTGTACGAAAACTAAGTACTCTAATTTTTTTGCATATTTGTTCTTTAATGTAGTACACGATTTCCGGAGGATTTTGTATGCTCAAGCACCAAAGTTACTGTCATCGAATAGAAAAGTCAACAGATTTTCAGTTAAGAACACCCTGAAGAAAAATATTCTTATCTATAAAAAACTTAATTCTGAACTCTTACTAAAAGATTTTCCTCTTCTAAATAATGGCTGAGAATTTATTCGTATTATTTCGTATTTACTGATCCATGCAGTATGTAGAATATAACAACTCACAACTCACGTCGTGTGACTTTGCCTATTTACGAATGTCAATCTCTTACACAAATTAAGAACTCTCTTGGAAACATTTGAGATTTTATTACTTGGAATATGCGACCACAATGATTGTTTTATTCTAAAACTGCCGGAATTCCGCATTAGATGTCGAAATCTCTTATCAAGCTGGTGATACAGGAGCCTATATAAACTCAATTTGCATAAAACAAACTTACTGAACTAGAAAATAAACTAAATCAGTACAACCAAAATAGACTAATGATTCATACACATTGTTTCATTTCTCATTTTGAAGCGAGCAACCGCAAAAATTTTCATAGACTTACTTGAATCCATTTATTTCGTTATGTCATCGCCGACTTCAAACAATTTGTATCATCTATAAGTTAAAATGTGGGTTGAAAATTCATGTGTGTATGAATCTGGTTGAAATTCGTAGTGATCATAAATCAGCAAAGTATAGCAAAGATGTAAATAATTCTAAGCGACCAGATATAAATTTTGAAACAACAGACAGTAAGTTGTTACGTAATATATAGGCACTAATGAAGGTAAGCGTAAAATGGATAAAGGTCAATCAGGTTTAAAATAAAACTATTAGACTGTGTGATAATACATTCATGGTGCGAGAATTAATCAATTCATCGAAATATTCGATAGTGAATAATCAGAGTTTGTTCTGTCAAGGCGGATAAATGACTAAGACAGTTTACTTCGTCACATATTTTGATTAGTGACAGAATTCGCTTCAGAAAACTTCAGGAGACACAATCTTGGGTGTTTGTCACTTACTATAGAAGATTTCAACATATCGACTTGAGGTTCTACGTTCACATGATTATTTCAGGTTAGGCTGTTCTTCCTTTTGATTGAAGTCTTTTAGGAATATGTTAAAAATTTGAGATAAGGCCTACCTTCCATTCAACTAATATAGATACTTGGAAAAGTTGCATTTGAATTCTTGACGCAGTTGGAGGTAACATGAAACGAATATTTTTGACCTTTGAGTCTCTGTACATTTAATTTTCTACATCAATTACGGTTTGGCTTCATGATAGGTTCTGTTGGATAAAATGTTAAGCACGATACTGAGATGGTTAAATCATGGTTTTCCATTGATTATGGCCTCATTCGTCTTGTCTAGTCTTTTATATTTATCAATGAACATTTTGTGATTTATTGTTGTATTTTAGCCGCTTCATGAGGTTTATTAATTCATCTTCCAGTTTATCATTCACACGTATCGTGTGTAATCGATGAAACAGTGTTGCGATTAATGCTCTCTTGTAAATGATTAAACTAAATCTATCAAAATTCAGATATAGAAAAATCCAAGGATTCTACGGTTAGGTGAAATTGGGACTGTATCTTCAGCTCCCCATTATATGACGATGGCAGAAATCAAAACATGTCGTTCATTTCATGTTACTTAGTGAACTGTATGTTATGATGGAAACAGGTTTTATTTGCTTACTTTGAGATGGCATGAATCTTATTCTACGTGATTGAATCTGTTAACTTGTTCAACTGTAAAATCGCGCTAAAATGGACATTGTCTGTTTGAATACAATCCGCTCTAAAGACTCACACTTGGAACATTCTCAGGTTATTGTCTTATACATAGTAGTATTTGAATTGTAATCAGTATTAATAATGGACTGATTGGATTCAAATAAACTGTTCATATCGAGGTTCCTTAAATTCTAATAGCCAAAAATAGCCGTGTTTACTAATATTGAAAATAATCTGTTTGATGAGACAGACAAGTCCTGTTGCAATAACATTCTATACAATTACCTTTCTCTGACAGAAGGATTTAAACTCCAAGGAGTTGAATTCAATTAGGACGGCTTGAAAAATGAAGTCTACTGAAATGGATATCTAAAAGTGATAAGATAATGGATATGACTCTAAAAGTTCTTGACGCCTTAGAAACTGGCATGATCCTCCTCAAAAACGTGATAGCCCTAAGAATTAAACATTTCATTTTTTTCATTGTTCATTGACTGCTATCATAAATCTTAGTTTGAATATTCTAGTCATGAATAATATGTGTTCATAGACTTAAATTGTTTTGAAATAAACATATTTTTTATCTTGTACAGTAGTGCGCATCTTATGTGAAGCATGCAGATAACTGGATATTATAATCAGCAAAACTGATTCAAGTGTTGAGAATTCGGTAATTTGTTTAATTATTCTGAAGTAGAATACGAAATTTCAATCTATTCTCATGTAAGCATACATTCGATTTATTGAGAATATGTCATTCTCTGTTCACCATGAGTTTACTTCTCTTTGACATTTAAGGCTTCATAGGTTGTTTATTTGAAAGTATTCAGAAAAATTATAGTATGACGGAAGGGATGGTTTGTCCGTCAATCATAAATAAATCTAACGCACTCCAGGCTGAAAATAGAGACGTGACCATTAAAGCTTTTGATTACATTTTTCATAATGACGAAAGTTTCTCATGTAATACTGTGTCATATCACAATTTTGAGATTAACTGAAGAAATTATACGTCGATTGCATCCCTCACTTACACTATCACTCACCTCATTAAGTTATTTCCACAGCGTGAAGCTTAATTGACGTCATTCTGCAATAAATATAATGAGAGATTAATTGAAGCTTGTGATTGCATGCGATGGATTGCGAAATTCTTATGCAGCTTCTTATCAAATGACATGTTTAACATAAGAAGATTCCCG
>OX103971.1:54123191-54189182 GCA_944470395.2 Schistosoma turkestanicum
CACTATCAAGATTATTATACAGTATATGTTTAGTGTAAATTTAAAACAATTATGCCCTAGGGTAGTGTGACAATTTCCAATCCTTTCTTATTCTTTTCATATTACATCAGTTTTATCTCTCCATTTAAAATAATCAACTTATCTACTTGAGCTTTTATTTAATTGACCTTTCATTATTCTTCATATAAAATGACTTGACAAGTATATGTTTGACCAGATTGTTCGAAATCTATAGCGTAAACACATCACATTTTCAGATCAATTCCGTCTTCTGATTGTTCTATCAAAGTGTATTGTAAATCAAAAATGTTTTTCAGTTAATCTGAAAATTTTCATGTTAGAAGTTGACTTAACTGATAAAAATAAAATGTCGTTTGACCAATTATCCTCTTGTAATCATGTATTCTTATATGTGGTATGCTTCAAATACACGTTTCAAAATGGTGTCCGTTTTATTGATGACGTAAGTTATGAACTTCTTTAAAAATCTAATTTACTGTACTGCCAATATATGATAGAGTTTCGAATAAATAATAATTTGTATTTCACAAATGACATACGCTATGAACGAATAATAAAGCTAACGATCATCACTAATTTTCAACAAAGCATCATGTTATATTTTTCCAAGAATATTTATTATTACAAAAGCGAATCTGACAATATTTATGAACATAAATCGAACTCTACTATTTACTTTTATTAGAATGAAGTTCTAAACCGGACTAAAAGTAAGTTGGTTGATCCTTTTTAAACTTGCAAATTATTCTAGTTTATGATTTTATTTGAATCATCAATAAGAAGTTTGATATCTCATGAGTTACTTCTTCACATTCTCAGTTTATGTGACTTTGTCAAAAATTTAATGAAAAGCAGAAATTGAGGTAGAAATCATAAACATTTATTTAATATCGAGATACCGTGACATTTAAATTATCTCAATAGACTGATAATATAACTAAAAATCGCTGTTAATCCCAGTGTATATTCGACTTAAATTATGCGTTTAAGGGAGAGAAGGGTCAAGTACCTCAGGATACAATGAAAGGAAGATAAATAATCGTCAGTCAGTGTTTGTATTCATTTTAAGTTATTATTCATCTGTATACAATGAACCCTTGTATTTTGCATTGATATCATTTTGTGTGTTCAGACTGTCTTTAATCTAACCATCATGAATAGACTCAAACAGTAGAGCTGCAAAAAATACTGCTTTGTTACATTATCACGGTGGTAAACACTGCAAATGAAAACTATGTTCTTGCAAAGTCGGTTGTTGGAATTTGTATTTAAACCTGTAAAGTAACTGACATCTTTTAAGATAGACACTACTAGTAACGCACTGTTCACAGAGTTTCTTGATAATTTTTTTAATAATTCTATGTTACCCATGTAGGGCAGTAAGTGTAAATGCTTTATGATAGAAATTCATATTCTTGTTAATTGACATCATGTGACGGCATATCGATTTAAATTTCATAGTTCATACTTCTAAATGAATGACAAAAATAGTTTTCAATACGTTTTGAGTGTAGTTCACATTTAGTTTAAATCTCTACAAGACAATTAAAAAAGCAGTTTAGTAAAAAATCAAAGTCATTTCTACAATTATTATTTGTGAACACATGATTTCACTCTAAAACTATATTTTCACTCAGTATGTATTCACAATGTAAATAAAATTATTTTCACATTTTCTTCCTGTCAGTATGCATTGAAATCTAATCAATGTCATTTTTTGAGTGAACAAATTATGCTGAATAGATTCTGTTACGTTCGTCACTAGGTTCGCTTGAAGCTAGTACGAGTTCGCCTTAGTCGATAAATGCAAACGGGACGATTACTAGCGTCCAGGTAGGTTACCTTAAATCCTAAACTGCAAAACAGAAGTCTTGATAAACACAACACCCAGCTGTCACACTACAATCAAGCACACAACTCTCGTTTATGTATACACTATAGCAACGTCCTTAGGACAGTAACGAAAATAGTACACTAAAATACACAGCAGACAATCACAGCCATGGATTTTCTTGAAGAGAAAGGAAATCTCAAGGTCATCTGATCAGCCCATGCTCGCAAACGTGAAATCCAAGATAAGGCATTTGTCATGCGAGTTCTGGGGATCTAACATCCCCAACAGATTCTATGTACAATTACTTGTTTTATTCTCAAATCTTAATTGTATTGTAAATGTAATCGATATGAAAACGTGATCGGAATATTCGTAATACATTCCCAACTTTATGAATGAATGTACTAGGAGTATTGAAGCAAGAATATTTTAGTTTGAAATCGAGTAACCAGTGAATGATTGTAGGTGTATAATTTTGATTTTGAATTATCATATGTTTTGCGGAAGCCGAGCTGCAACATTTGAACAGTTGTTATAATCGTGCAAACAGACAATGTAATCCTATCAGCGAATTGTATTCTTTGCATTATGAGGAATGTAAGAGATGAACTGCGCCTAATTTTCAACTGGTGTAAAGTACGGAGAAGTCAAGACCAGATAGAACAATGTATTTGGATAACACACAGTTTATTCACAAAATATCAATCTCCAAACATTCATTTGTATTAAGATATTGACTGTCTTTTCTCAGATCGATTCTCCCTTTCAAAACATTCCGAATGCATTGTGCATTTTGACATATAGATACTTCTGTTCACAATAACCTCTCAATGATGATCGACTGCATCCATCACACTGGAATAATATTTCGTAAAACACATCATTTATAGATGCGTTAAAGCATACGCTTTTGAAAGAAAGTTTCAACTTAAGCAACCCTGCTTTTAATTAAAACCATACGCTGATAACTTTGAAGAATAATGTAATCCTTACGAACACTTTTTTTTACGTAAAATGAGTTTGGATCAACAGCTGACATCAGAAATTGTTTGAAATTCCACACTATTGGACATAAATTTGCTGTGTACAACCCATTCAATAACAGTTTATATTACTTTACTCTACAGGCTAAAATATTATCAACAAAAGATTCAACAAATATTAACGGATACAACATTCACACTTTCTCACTGCACACCGAATTTCTTGAACAAGTGTGTAACAAATATCATCAGTTCACTGTGTCTAAACTAATTCCTAAGAAGTAACAACCATTCACATAATTTGAAGATGAGATGGGAATATCACGCAGTAAAAGTTCAAGTGAAATACTGTAGTAAAAACTTTCAATGATTATCGAAACTTTAAGATAACCCATCAAAGTTCCTTGTTTCTGATCATTAAAATTTTCTATATTTAAAGGAATATTCAGTGAAGAAAAAATCTACTGACATTCCCTATGAAAATTCATGTAATTGGATGGATACATTATAAGACAGCGTTCCGACTTCGCTTCTTTTTACGAATATAAACTAATTTGCGCTTCGTATTCAGAGTCTCTTATAAGTATATCATTGTTCAGAATGTAAAGTTCATCTTGATTTCAGAATTCTCTTTCGTGTTTATTGAAAAGAAGGATTACGTTTTTACTTTCTAACCTACTATGAAGTCTTGTTCACTACCTTTTAAAAGGTTCTTGGTGTATGAATTCGACTGATTTTAAATAGCCTGATATAAAGCTTTAAAACCATGATTTGAAAGAATTAGTGAAGCCGAAATATTTTGAAGTAAACCTATTTTGTTTTTCAAATGAGTGAACGTTTATTATGAACAATGAAAATTTGTGAGATTTCTAGAATACAAAATTTACGCAAGTGTTGGCATTTATGTGATTCAACTGAATAATGTGAAAAAGGGAATTAAAGTCTTTTCATATTTTCATAGAAACATATATCTGAGTCATTGGAAATGCATCGTCTTCTGTCCATCATTAGTTTGTTTAATATTTCCTCAGAAATAACTATCAATAGTTAGTGGGCAATATTTGAAACTAATGAATAGTTTTCGTTGGAAAGTATTTACAGATATTAGGCACTAATCAGCAAACATCTGTTTTTTTATACCATAAGATTACTACTCATCACATTTATGTATAGACAAATACAGATGTTCCGTGTGAGAGTGTCAGTGATTTATTCGCTAAAAAATTGTTAAGGTCAGGCTAAATTTTGAAAGCTTAGCTTAAAATCGTGCATCACTTTCTACAAAGTCTTGTATAACATAACATTAGATCTGATTAGAAATCCCATATTTTCATAAAATACAGTTGACTGCTTGTGAAGAGTGTGCTGATATCCATTTCAACCAGTTTTACTCAATACTAAGAACATCAGTAAACGACCAATTCATCTTCTACACCAATAATGAGGTTATTTACAATGATGAAACATCACTTTGATGGTCACTACATCTATCAATGAATATAGAATACCTGAAGAATATAATTTAGATAATGGTCATTTCACTTTACAAGAACAAAAACGGTGGAGCTTAGCACAATAGAAAGTTTTTTGCACCAATTTCTCGAAATCCAGTATTCATGAAGAGAAATGTCGACCTCAATCGTGTTTTCATGTTACACTCTACAAACAAAAATGGATGGCCATGTTTGGGAGTGTCTGTCAGAAGTTAGTGTGGGGGAAGTTAGATCCCTAGAACTCGCTTGATAAGTGTCTTAATTTTGGATTTGCTTCATATACCGATCAGTTGACCTTGAGATCACATTTCTCACCGGGAAAATCCTTGGCTGGGATTGATTAGTGTTATTTTAGTTTGCTATTTTTGTGACTCTCCCAAGGACGTTTCTGTGATGTAAAAATAAACGCGAGTTGTGTGCTTAAGTTCACTGTGTTTGCTCGATGTTTGTAGAATACACTTTCTACGCCCAAACAATAAATTATTTCTCCTCACTACTTCAAATACAATATACTATTGATAATCTCGATGCTTCTAAACTGAGATATTGTTAGAAATTATCCTCGAAGTGATGTTATTACAAAAGTGATATTCCATAATTTTAGAATCCTAACTTTATCTGCATTTTAATGAATTGAAATTAACCCCATTTAACTTCATTTTCCATTAACAACATATAGTATATGAAATGAAAATGATCTAATGTCTAAATGTTTCATTTTGAATGTCTTTCAATAATCTATCTTCATATACTTGGCGTTACTGTAATTCAAGATTGAAAATATCTGTGCTTTGACTGATTGTATCTCGTGATATTTTTGACAAGACAATATAGATAATGAATTTAGAAAGATAACTCAGGAAGCAAAGTATAATTTTTAATAATCAGACAAATAAAATTATCAGGTTAATAAATCATCAGACTTACTTGTACTTTTATCTCTCGTTTCTACAACTCTAAGCTAATAAAAGCACACTGTAAAGATTAAACAATGTACAAGGATGCTACTAAGTATCTTGGATAATTACTAAGTATACTTTGGGTTGTAAGACACGTTATGTTATGGAAAATCAATGCGAAATGTTAATTCTGTAATCTGTTTGGAAAATATGTATTCAAACACAAGTCTATTTAATCTCACATTGAAAGTATTCTGTAATTATGAAAAAGTTCAACTTAAGGACGAAGAATTCAAATCAGTCAATACAAAAGCAACCTAGTTGACGCAGCTAATCTTTTTTTCTCGATCTCACCGAAAAATACATTATATTGTCAGTAGTATTCTTCATCGTATTAATGATCATATATTATGCACATCCATTTCTATTGAATGCAAACTAAGGTTTCAATGCAATCAATTCAATAATCTACATACAGAATCAAACATGATTAGATTTGCATGTTTCTACCAGTTCTTTCACTCACTTATTTGAAATAAATCATAAAAGTCTATTTGAAAAAATATAAATGAAAAAAAGTATATCTATATGAGAACTCCATTTGGATATGAAGCTCATTTTTTATAAAATTCTGTCAGTTGTTCATCAACACAACTCTAATATATATGCTTGTTATGATATTATAATAACGAACTTATCTGATTTTGTATTATTACTGGCAGTTCTTTACTAACTATAATTTCATTTTTATACATTGAAATTGACCATCATTTCTATGGTTAATTTAAATGATTCATGTTTGAAATGCATTTATACATGAGCATAAACCTGTAACAAGTTAAGTGATTGTTATTGTGATAATCTATATGATAACAAATTCATTAGCCTCGCTTAAAATAAAACAACTTCGTGAGTTTAAAATTATTTTAGCAAACTTTCCTCGAATGAAATATTATTGATGAAATGTTTTCACATCTCTAATGGTAATTAGTCAAGTTTTACTTAAAGTCAAAACTTATCAAGACAAATCGTTCGATTGGTAGTATACCGTATTCTGATACCGAAATTCACACTTGTAAGAGGGAAAAGGAAGAGAAAACAGTGACGAGTATAAATCTGAAACTCACATATCTAACATATTATTGAATACAGGCTTTCAATTATGTTAAAAATTGATATCTTAAAAGTTTCATTCAAGTGAAACTTAGCTTATTCTGATTCAGGATATCATGCAGAAAGCAACTGCAAAAATACTTCATATTCTCTTCAACAAGATTTGGGATGAGGAACAAGTTCCATCAGATTGGAAAGAAGGATACCTCATCAAAATACCAAAGGAAGGCGATCTCAGCAAGTGTGAGAACTACAGAGGCATCACTCTTCTTTCAATACCAGGCAAAGTCTTCAACAGGGTATTATTAAACAGAATGAAGGACTTCGTAGACGCCCAACTTCGAGATGAACAGGCTGGATTTCGTAAGGATCGATCGTGTACTGACCAAATTGCTACATTACGGATCATTGTGGAACAATCAATTGAATGGAACTCACCACTCTACATCAACTTCATTGACTACGAGACAGCATTTAATAGCATGGATAGGACAACACTGCTGAGGCTTCTTCGACATTACGGTGTGCCTGAGAAAATAGTTAACATCATACGGAATTCTCATGATGGATTAAACTCCAAAATCGTACACGAAGGACAGCTAACAGACTCTTTCGAGGTGAAGACTGGTGCTGTTAGGTCAGGGTGCTTATTCTCACCCTTTCTCTTTCTTCTGGTGATCGACTGGATTATGAAGACGTCAACATCTGGAGCGAAGTACGGTATCCAATGGACAGCTAGGACGCAGCTGGACGATCTGGACTTCGTAGATGACCTGGCTCTTCTATCGCACACGCAACAACAAATGCAAGAAAAGGCGACCAGAGAAGCAGCAGCCTCAGCAGCACTAGGTCTTAACATACATAAAGGGAAAAGTAAGATTCTACGATACAATACAAAATACGCCAACCAAATCACTCTTGATGGACACGCCTTGAAGGACTTTAACGTTATCTGGAAATCCAAACAAATATCAGTCAGTCAACACCAAAATCAGGATTTTCAATACAAATGTCGAGACAGTTCTACTGTACGTAGCGGAAAATTGGAGAACTACGAAATCCATCATCCAGAAGATACAAGTATTCCTTAACAGTTGTCTACACAAAACACTTCTGATCTGTTGGCTAGACACCATCAGCAACAACCTACTGTGCAAGAGAACAAACCAGATTCCAGCGGGGAAGGAAATTAGGAAGAAGCGGTAGAATTGGATAGAACACACACTGAGAAAAGCACCTAACTACGTCACAAGACAAGCCTTTTCTTGGAACGCTCAAGGTCAAAGGAAAACAGGGAAGCTAAGGAACACATTACGCCGAGTAATAGAAAAAGACATGAAGAAAAGAACAAAAATTGGACAGAACTGTTAAAGGAAGACCAGGACATAGTTGGTTGGAGAAAACTGGTCGGCCGTTTGTGGTCCATTGGGGATAACAGGCGTCAGTAAGTAAGTAAGTAAGTAAGTATACATAGTGTATTCATCATAGAAGAAATAGGAGAGTATAAATACAGTAATAAGTTGTAAATTCGAAAATAGTTATCTCTAATAATTTTTTGAGTTTCAAACACAAGTTTAATTTACATTAACATCAAATTTTACATGGCTAATTTCTCAGTAAGGAATTTATCAAGTGTGATTTATGTGGAATAACACACTTCATGTTACTCTGAAAGCAAAAGTTTTCTTTAATGATAAGAAACTTTTTACGGTAAGAAAGTAGCAAGTTAAATCTTGAAAAAAGTAGTTCAGAACTCACCACTTCAGACTATTAAAAATAAAACAAGCACTTTTTTGTTACCATTGTCAATATTAACCTAGAAGTAATTGAATTCTTAATGTGAATGTGAAGGAAGTTAGTGAACAAAACTAAACATAGAAATTTATGTAAGTAAAGCTAAGCCTGTGAAGAATGAAATTGATAGGAAGATATTTTTCATGATATTTAGACGTAACATTTGAATTGTTCTACTTTGAAGCGAAAAGTACTCTTTCTGTTCATTAGAAAACTTCTTTTTTGAACTAACTATATAATCAACATCCTGATAAATAATAAAGGTTTTCTAGAAGTGGTCCAACTGTGATTGACTCACGAGTTCGATGATACGTATGTTCTGTTTGTTCATTGCACAGAGGTGTATTGTTAAACAGATATTGTACTGGATAGTATGTTTCTCTTGATCTGACACCTACCCTCAATGAGAAATGAGTTGGAACAGACAATTTCTAAAGTAATACACCTCATCTCCCCACCACAGATTTGTGGTACCGCTGTTAAATTGTAAAAAATATGGATTTAATATACTTAAAACTATTCACAGAAAGACCCTTTATCATCAGCCCCAAGCATCTATTCCTTGATATCTAAAGTCCCACTCCTTTATCCCTAAGAATCCAATCCACAAGTTGTTGCAACCCTTTACTAGAAGTTTTATCATTTATTTTTCTCCGTGTGTCATACTATATTTCATAACTTTAGTGTCAATATTGTTATAGTGGTTATGAAATAACGAATAATATTGATCTTTTGATGCACATACAAGATAATATGTAAAGCTTGTTATACTGACATGTCTATCTCTTCGAATGAATTTTAAGTACTTGCAATCACGTTCTCTGAGCTGGTTGTTTTGGTTGTGGAGCTTTCATTGTTCTTATGAACAACATCACCACAAACTTCAGATATAAGTGAAGCCTTCGAATTTCTCCACGTTTGACCTGTAGCTTGTTCTGCTAACCTCGTTCTTGATTGGTTGCTGTTGACCTTTAACCTGTCATTGCCTACACAATTGTTTTGATTGCATCCCCATTTTGAACTGTTTCTTGATCCTATGTCCCTATGATTTTTCAACCAATCAGAAAAATCATAGGGGACGACAGTCATGAAGATGTTATACATGGAAGGGTATGCAATAATATATTTCTTGCTGGAATGGACGCACATATTTAAGTATAAATGCTGAGCTACTATTGCTAGCTCTTGAATTAGCCAATGAACATACTGCATGATTGTAGCATTAACTTTGCAGATGACGGGTCGTTTAACTTTATAAAATTTAGGCGCCGCCCACAAAATAGTATTTAAGACAAACACTAATTTTATTTTCAACAGTCCTAACCTACTCACCTATGATGAGTAGTCTTCTATTTCTGCTCTGCTTACTTGTCATTTCGTGCGAAATAATGTCGAATGGTAGGTAGTTTTCCAGTAAATCTTGTCTTCAATTATAGATTGATTTGATTCGGTTTGAGTATATGAAATATCAGAACTAGTTCATATTAGATATAAATACTATGAGTTATGATCAGTGCATATGATTTTTAAAAACTAGTAAGACCTGGTTAGTGATCACATAATTATTAGTTAATCTTTTCAGATTAGATGTCTTTACCAATAATAGTTTTTATTAAGATAGCTCCGGTTATTTTAATATGTGACTACATATTCAAAAGTATAGTTGAAGCTACAAATAGAAATGATTTATCTAAATTATACGGTATTTGAAAAGAACAATCAGCAACTACTGCGTTCTAAGAATTCCACTGCTCCTCTTAATGTACGATTTTACCAGTAGGAAGAACAGATTTGTGTATCATATAATGAGATTAGTTTACTTTTACATGAAATTACAGTGGAAGGAGGAGGAGGTGTAAGTTTTAAAATCAATAAATACTACATTTCTTTATGTGGAAGTATCATACTTTTTACAAAATAATATTTTGAATATTCTTCAATTATTGTTGAAATGTTAACGATGTTTCATTGTCCCAGTTTATTGTATACGTCAGTAGAAATGAATTGCTGAATTCATAAGATATTATCAAATGTATTAGCCTTGTCATCGTGAATCGGTCATTATACTCAGAGTGGTCATGTTGTTCTCACGTATTGTAAATGGGTGAGCTGTAAAATGATATTCATATGGTTGATTCTGGTATACACCAAATTATTCTCGCTACTATAGTATTTAGCTAGTAAAGGGAATATCAGAATCATTTTAAAGGAGGATGGATTTCAATGAAAAGTTACTGTTCATTATCTGATAATCTGAAGCTTAAAGTGAGAAAACTCATTTAAATTCGTGTTAGATGAAAAAACCAATCATTTGTGTCAATAACTACTAAGATGTAACAAATAAATAAAAATTTAGCCGTCATGTACTTCTGTTGATGCAGTGATTAGCTGAAGTAGACAGAAAATGGATTCGATAGACGAAATATTAGCGGTTAGCACCTACTTTCCATTTTATATTTAATCATCAGATAATGGAAATTTAAATAACTCAGCACTCAACAAACATGACCATATTCCATCTCTTATAGATCCATGTAACATAAACAATTGAAAATGTTGAATAATGCTATCATAGTATTATTAATCGTTATTAGTAGTATTGTAGTGAAAGAGAACACAGGTGGGACAACCGAATTGTATTTAACGTAAATTACAGAGTTACTCAGTAAAATCAGAACACCATATCGTAAATCGTTAATTTGCAAACTATCAGTTCCTCATATCGAACTGGACTGTTCCTGTTGCAAAACATCAATCCATTGTCAATATTCATGCGTTTCATACAAATTCCATTGTGTTCTAACTCTTCCTTTCTTGATCTTCCCCCACATTCTGCTGCCAGACATTACGTTGACACTCACGCCATATACTACTTATAAGTAGCTCACATCACAGTATTAGTATTTAGGTGAAATAATTGTGAAATAATTTCCATTTCATTGATTTGTATCATACTAATTATTTATTTGGATTAAAGTCGGGTACTCATGTAAGTAATAAAATGTTTTCAGTATTTATGTTCACGATTAAGATTATTTGTTAAAGAGATTATATGGTTATTGTAGATTGCACATAAAACTACTTCAGTTTATTTAAAAATTTTCGTGTTAGAATGTAGTGCTTCCACATTTATTTGCATCCGCTTACATTTAATTTGCTTAAGCCCTTTCGATTAATTTATTTAACCAAGCTATTTGTATAGCAACAACTCATATGTACCATTGGTATTTTTTATTATCTGCTTTGTATGAGCTTATACGACTGAGCATTGATTACGCTTACGCACTTACTCATCCTTTTCGCTTTAATGTTAATCTCTTAATTTTACCATGAACTCACATGATTTGTATCGCTTGCTTTTGACCTTGTCAATCATTCGTCGCTTTTATTCATGTGTGTACATACCTATTTCGCTTGTCATATGTCTGTCTTATTTTTATCTGACTATATATTCTTAGTCATACTCTATCTCTTTGAGTTGGCTCTTAGCCTTCTCCAATTCGCTTCTCTGTTATCCTTATTGTGGTGTGCTACAATAAACGTATACGATACTTGGAGTTCATCTTCTGATTTATTAACCGTCAGACGTCATTTGGGATAAGACAATCTGAACGAGCTTATTACGAAACGTAAGAACACGCCCGAATCGGCACACTACAAGAAGTTGACTTACTCCTTTCTGATTATTCAACTCTGGAAAAAACATCATAAGATTTTCGTCAATGATATACTCTTACACAAAGTAAGCTACAAGTTAAAGTTTCAAAATGGTGTTCATTTTGTTTGTAAAAAGGCTGATGACGTGAGTTATCAACTTTTTTAAAAGTCTAATTTGCTGTAATACAACTAATAAATGATTAGGTTTAGAATAAATAATCACCTCGATTTTCACAAATAATTTTCACGAATAATTATTGAAAAAGAGCAGGAGTATCCAGTATTGTTATAGTCCTGTAATGAAATGAAATCTACATTTCATTCGTTATAAATCGTTAATTATTCTCATTAATTCATAAGAAAATGTAACATTCTAAATGAATACGACGTTTATTAAATGACAATTAGTTGTTACATTCTTCTCAATCGTTTCGTAACTGCATCATTACAAGATGTTTAACTAATTTACAATGCAGTTTTATCTTGTAATACATTCTCCTGGTCTTTTGTGAAGTAATGTCAAATGGTAATTGCTGAAGTTCCAGTTTGTCTAATTATCGATGTTTGTATTTGTTTTTCAGTTGTTTGGTCATGAATACACTAGAGCTTTATATGAAGATGCACAAAGAAAGTATCTTGTGAGTACTTATTCAAATTCAAGAATTTATACATAAAGTTTTCAATACAACTAGTAATTTAAGAAAACACATTCATTTTTTCGGTTGAGAATTTAAATATGAAACGTTTGCTTTTTGTATAGGGACATATAACAACCACCAGGTCTATCAGTTGAACCATTTTGGCAATACAGTTTCCAAAGCTATCATTATTTAATCACTTCATATCTCACAACCTTCTAAAGTTAGAGTTCAGTAATTCTATCAGAATCTACTAACTATGAGAAGTAGTTGCATTCAGTGAAACTCCAATTCATAGGCTAGTTTAGTGAATATTTATTTCAGGGGGGACAAAAGTGACATTCTTAGCACGTCTAGTGGTGACATAAAATATCAAGGAATATTCGTCTAAACTGGTTGCTTATGTACTTACAATTTAACCTCTCTTGAACAACTTATTCTAATTATTATTGTGAATATTTCTTCTATAATCGTTATAAGCACCTCTTATTTTTGCCGAATAACAGTCTAGTTTAAACTAAACATGGTTTAATCTTATGATATACGTTCTGAATGGATAACAGAGTTAATGATCATCAACTATTTTCACTGAGATATCAGGTTATAATTTTCCAAGATTATTTATTATTATAAATGCGAATCCGACAATATTCATGAACATAATTCAAAGTATACTATTTACTTTTACTAGAATGCAGTCCTAAACCGGACTACAAGTACGTTGGTTGATCTTTTTTCAACTAGCTAAATATTCTAGTTTACGATTTTATTTGAACTACCAATAGGACGTTTGATCTCTCATGAGTTTCTTCTACACGTTCTCTATTTATATGGCTTTATGAAAAATGTAATGAGACGCAGAAATTGAGTTCGAAATCATAAATATTTATTTAATATCGAGATACACTGACATTAACATTATCTCAATAGACTGACATGATAACTAAATTAACTAATTTAACTAACGACTCCCTGCTAATTCTAATGTAGAGTTGACTTAAATTATATTTTTAAGGGAAGGGAGTGTTAAGTTATCCTGAATACAATAAAAAGAAGATAAGTCTAACGATTTGAAATAGTCAGTCAGTGCTTTTATTAAGTTCAAGCTACTATTGATCAGTGTACATTGGGCCATTGTATTTTGCATTGATATCATTCCGTGCGACATTGAAAAATACATGAGTGGTGTGTTTGGAAATTAGATTACTCCAAACCGTCTTTGAACTAAAAATGATGATTACATTCAAAGTGTAGAATAGCGCAAAATATTGTTATTTTATGTTTTTTATTTCAAGTATGTTTTATCTAATGGATATTATAAAGACATCACTGTTTTGAAACACATGAATGTTGTGAAGTTCAACTAAAGTTAAGTGTAACTTCACAAGCACAAAGTGGATAATATATATTGAGCTTGTTATGATTACACTTTATTAAATCACCATGGTGGTAAACATTTCAAATGAAGACTATCCTCTTGAAACTTTGCTAGTTGAGATTTGGGTTAAAGCTAGTAAAATAACAGAAACCTTCTATTACATTAGTAGCAGCGCACTCTTTCTAGAGTGTTCCTTTATAATTTTCTTTATAAATTCCATGTCATCTGCGTAGACGGCTGATCGTAAGTGTTATACGCTTAGTAATTCATGTTTTTGTAATTTGGCATCATTTGACAGTAGATAGATTTACATTTCATGGTTGATATTTTCAAAATGATAGGAAAAATAATTTTTAAAATAGTGGTAATTTAAGTTGATGTTTAGTTTAATACTGTACGAGAAAAACGAAAAAGGCGTTTAGTAAAAACTCAGTTATTACTAAAATCGTTTTTTATGAACATCATAGTTCTACTGTAAAACCATATTTTCATTCAGTATGTATTCTCAATCTTCATAAAATTATTTTCACATTTTCTTTCTATCAAGATGAATTGGAATTTGTTTAAAACGAATAAAATTCATGTCATTTTTCAGTTATTAAATTGTGTTGAATAAATTCCATGCATAATTACCAGGTTTATTCTCAACTCCTAAATGTTTTTTAAAATTTAACGAAAATGAAAACGTGATTGCTATCTCGGTAATTTATTACTAACTTTAGTTTGAAATCGAGTAACCAGTGAAGAATCGTAGGTGTGAAAGTTCGATTCTGAATTATTATATCTTACGTCGATTTAAATATGGCCAGTATTGGGTTGTTAATTCAGATATATGATTGTAGAACCTGTAGAGAACTTTTGGGCGGAAAATATTCATTGTTCATAGATCCGGGTTTTAATATGATGAGAATTTTTCAGCGATCAAAATTCTGACATAGTTTTTAAGCGTTATCTATAGGTAAGGGACAGAAACCTTTTCTATAAGATTCAACAGAAACCTTTTCTATAAGATTCAATATACGCTGAATGTGTACGTCATTTTGAAGACTCTACCTAAAACTGATATTGAAGAGTACAGCAACTGACAGAAATAAACAAAATTATCATCATGAACAATGTTTGAAATCACTAGTAAAGCCGTTCAGAAGTGAGGATCTTCACAGTGAAGTATTCTTCATGCCTACTTCCACCTACAATGTGCGCTGAAGATGTCGTCTGCGACGCAAGTGAAGGTACAATAATCAAATCAACTATCTTAGTAAACATTAAACAAACAAAAACATCCACTTAAGCTTCATAGTTCATTTCATTAACAAATTTATGTCGTAAAGAAATCTTTGACTAGCATATGCACCAGTTTCATTCAACCATTTGATAGAAGTCGTTTAATTAGAATAAAGGATGGATAACTATACTCACGATACTGCAGAAGCTAGCTGATAAAGGTCTTATTTATTCTCATAATATGCGAAAATGAATAAATTACCTACAATAAAAACTGTTTATGTCACTACGTGGTAAGTTTTTTATCGTTTAGTTGGTATTAGTAACACCGGTGGAATCAGTCAACGATGGCTTATGAACTTTCTAAACTATCTGATTGCAAATTTTCAAGCAAATCATAAAAAATTATCATCAGCAACCACTGAAAACCTGAAAGCAGCGGTCAATCGATCCTTTCCATTGCAGAACTTCTTAGTGTAGATCCACAATCCTATAACTAAAAATCAAATCCAGGACTCTTCGTCTGTAAAAGGCATATATATATATATATATATATATATATATATATATATATATATATGTATATATATATCCTTTTGTTGGTTGGAGTTATAATGTAAACATAACGTTATCCATTATTATATTGTGGTGTGAGCTACTTATAAGTAGTATATGACGTGAGTGTCAACGTAATGTCTGGCAGCAGAAGATGGGGGAAGATCAAGAAAGGAAGAGTTAGAACATAATGGAATTTGTATGAAACGCATGAATAGTGACAATGGATTGATGTTTTGCAACAGGAACAGTCCAGTTAGATATGATGGACTGATAGTTTGCAAATTAACGATTTACGATATGGTGTTCCGATTTTACTGAGTAACTCTGTAATTTTCGTAAATTACAATTCGGTTGTCCCACCTGTGTTCTCGTTCACTACATTATAAGTGTATCGATCGAATAGTGTGTTTTTCTGATATAAGCCTGGGAAACAAATTAATAAGGATGGGTAAGATATGTTTAAAAGGTGAATAAATTGGTTTTACACTGCTTATCAGTTTTATTCAGCTATTTCGTCGAAACTCCTATAGCACTGATCAGTCGTATATGGGGTTTCATCTAGTCCTCAGTGCATTCATCATAGGGTGTTGAAACCTAATAAAAATCAGTCATCTACGAAGGTTAGTAAAATGTAAATTATTTTCTATTTTATCTCATGTTGATTGATGAGCGAATATCATTAAAGCATTCAACAATTTTTCATTGAATGTCAGATATATCCAGTGAACCACGAAACATCTTATTTTATTAATTTTCTTGCTGTTAAAGATGTTAAGAAAATGTTTAACATCTTCTGAATGATTCACTTCAAATAATACAATGATTTGAATTATCGGCAGCCGTAGTGAACTATGATCAAGTGTTTACTGGTTAACTAGAAATCACTATCAAATTCATCGATAGTATCTGGAGTTCACTCTAATATTCAGTGATTTCATCATAAGCTACTGAAACCTAGTTATATTCGGTCATCTACGAAGGTGAGTAAAATGTATATTACTGTCAATCGTGTCTCATGTACATTCACAAGTTAGTATCATTCAGGCACCGTAGTGAACTATGTTAACATGTTTACTGGTTAATTTAAAATCGCTATCAAATTATGAGTAACAAAATTTTAAACACTGAAATTCGAAAGCATTATTGTTTAGCAACAATGTTAAAATTGGTTTAAACAATTACGTTACCACATATAGCCTGATTGGCTGTATTAGACTGCTGTATGATATATCAAAATAGACGTGCTGAATCTAATTCATTTGTTAATTTAATAATATAATTTGTATCTAACCATTGATTTGTACGTTTTTAGTGAGTATTGGATTGTACAAAATATTAAACAGTTATCTATTGTAATAATTACTCAATAATTGATGTTAAGTACTTATTCAGTGTTTAAAATGGCACTCTGTGATCAAATAATCGACAGTAAAATTCTCCAGTACATGTGACAAAAATGAGAGAGAAGAGTAATCGTTGGAAAGAATGTTCTTCGTTCATAATTTGTTAAGAATTTCTAAGAGATCAAACTGTTTGATCTTCGATGAAAAGTGTGTGGTATTTTCGAAATTATTGGTCACTAGATGAGGTTGATGAATTATTCGGTAATTTTTAGTTGATCTAATCTATGTTGGATGATATCAAATACATAAAGTATGAGTTTATGGCCAGTGTTAATGTTACTGGGTCTCAACTGATGTTATTTCGCCATTGGAGGTTAATTGTGCCGATTAGTCTGTTTTAACTTCCTGCAGTCTGCACAATTTCAACAAACATTGCATACGACTTCACGACTAGTCTAAACTAACCACAATGTAATTAACGAAGATATTGAGATCGGATGGAACATTAGTATATTAAGAAAAGTCAGAGTTTACCAATAAAATGTTTATCCTTTTATCTTTAGACTTCACTTAGAAAACAAGTAGATTATCAGCCGCCTTCCTCCACATGTCTTCTAATCTTCAAAATGCTTTGATCACGCTATTTATTTCGATCAGACAGTTTTCTATGCTGTTGTAATTCTTGGTTGACACTCCACTCTGTACTACTTAGAAACCACCACACCAGTAACGATTTCATATATGATGATTTGGTGTACTGATTGAAACTAGTGATTACTATCAGCTGATTTCAATAAGAGTATGCTCTACGAACGTCACGTGACAGCAATGACATACTGAACTTATTCCACTAGCTAGGATTTAGCTACAGTTTGGATTCTGATTCAGGCGGTTTTAGAAATAATTTATGAAAATTATGTTTGACATATCCTCAGCGATAGGAATTTCACTAATCATCCAATGGAATTTCTTGGCATCTTCAGAGTAATAATTAATGCCGAAATTATCAGAGAATAACTCGTGTTCCACAATCAAATCAACACTAATCATTTTCATTTACCAACTTTGGTATATTGAAATCTGTGAGTCAACAGGCTGTGAGTAGTGTAAAAACTTCATGATATGAATGAGACTCTGTGTTATTAACAGAAGGTATTTAGTGAATGAATGTTAATCGTTTTGTTCTTCAGAGAAGATAAAAAATAAAGATGCCAATTGAGAGTATTTTTAAAACTTTAATGTATCTGCAAACGAGGGTCAATCAATGTACATAGTCTTATCTCGATTTCTCTCAAATTATTTATTCAAATATTGACAATTATTCGTGTTAAGAGATTGTGGTTGATTCATGCAGTTGGACGAATCATGTTACATTATACTTTTATTAATATTGGTATGCTGAAAACTGTACTCTGTTATTGCTAAACTTTTGTAAATTTGTTTCAATTTAGACACTAATAAAAAAATGTAACTTGTTAAGTTATGTATTTTTATTTAAATTTTATTTAAGAAATTTAATTTAAATAAATCAAGAATTGGTTATGATGTTTGTTATTTTGACGTCATTGAAGCACAACATGTTAATGCAATATTTTTTGAAGGTAGTCGTTTTCATTGTTCCTACAATAAAAGTTTCATTTGGTTAAGCATAAAACAGTGATAGAAAATAAGAAATTTCATTTAGGGAAATTTAGATTGAGTTCAGTAAATAGGTTAATAACAAACTTTCGAAGGAAGTGTAATTTTATTGTTACGTAAACGCCTATACAAACTTTGATACCTTGCTATCTAATCAAAGTGATTTGTCCTTTTAATCTCCAAAAATAAATTTGATGCGAGTGATCAACTTAAATCTTATGCAATAGTGATGTTTCAAGTTGAGTGGTTTTGATAAATGCATATATTTTCTGTAAATTCTATTCTATTTTCAGACTAAAAATATGTACTACTTTAATAACGATGTTTCTTTTCTTCATTACTGATGATGAATAAACTCCAAACGAATTAATGACTACTAGTAAACGAAATGAATGAACTTACATCACTATCAAATTAAAACCATTTTAAGCAGCTCTTGCTGTGAAAAGCAAGTGACAAGTTATAAGAGCTAAAAATATCAATTGGTTTTCAAAGTTTTCTTACATATAAATTCAATAATGGTTGATAGGTGCAGCAACATGACTTCCGAATAAAACTGAAAAGACTAATGTCACTGTTTCTGTATGTTGTAAGATATACGTTCGAAATACGGTGGTGGCTTTTTCATGTATTTTGTTAGGTTAATATCATTTGTACAAGGTATTTTAATCCTATAGGAAGTGGGTATCTAATAGTGACAGAACTTGCTAAACGGTAATTTCAAAAGATTTTACTAAATACTCATAGAATTGATAATGTGACTTGTAAATTTTTTATCCTGTGAAAATAAAATTTAGAGGAAACTTTGCTGTTTCGATATAATCATCAAGTTGATTTACCACAAATTCTTAAGATGTTTAAGTAGAAAGCGTGACAGTGAGATTAGACATCGAATCGATTAATATTTCGAAATTGATAATTGAATTATGCTCTAGGCGTACATTAGCGATATAAATTCCTCAACGATTTTCGGTAGAAATTAACAAAGGATAATCTGTTTATTAGCTGCATAAGTGTCACGTGGATTATATGGTAAATAAAAGGAGCTGTGTGGAGAAATATTGTGGAGTAGTTAATGTAGATATGTAAAGTCCTGACTTGAAATCAATCATAGCATAAAGACAATTCTCATTTTTCAATCGTTTGATATGAGTGTTTAGTTATCTCATCTTTAACATGAGTGTTTTGCTCGAAAGCGTGTGTTTGGTCGTCATAGTTTATGAATATCCGTTTCTCTCAGGTTCTGTGTTCTGCATTTAAATGATTGCAGACCTTATCTCCAAAGCATTCACTGATGAATTGGAAACATCAGGATTTGCGTTTATGCGCCAGTCGATAAATTTGCGTTTATTCTTCAACTTCCTTCTTTATGAATAGAAGACGAAGAGAGTTCCGTCAGATTTTCTGTTTGTTATTATCAAAAATATCACTAAAACATTCAACGTATTATTTGATTGACTAGTACGATTATTCACTAGTGGTTAATCGTAATTTCATTTTGCAGTCCACGAATAGGTCATAACGAGTTGGTTGTAGTTTAAATATGTCATGAGGTAATATGAAATGACTGATTCACTGTTTATATCATGTTGTGTAGTGAATGTACCATATATTGACTACGTTTTATCTTTAGTTCTACGATAAAATTACCAATTTTTTTCACTTTATGTTCAAAAAAACAATCAAAAATTAGATTACTAATAGAGTCGGTAATTTTGACTTGTACAACAAGCATAACAATAAAATTCATGTAATATACAGTGTACTCACCATAATAGAAATAGGATGATGTTGATACAGCAATAAGTCGTAAGATCGAAAATAACTGTCTCTAGTAGTTATTTGGGTTTCAAGCATAAGTTTGATGTACATTAACACCAAATATTACTAATCTACTCTGTCAACAAGCGATTTGTCGAGTGTAGTTCCTGTAAATATATACAAATTATGTTATTCTGAAAATAAAAGTTTCTTGTACGGATAACAGACTTTTTGTGGTAAGAAAGTAGTAAGTTTGATTTAAAAAAATAGTTCACAACTCACCATTTCAGCCTATTAGAAATAAAACAATTACTTTATTGTTACTATTCGTAATATGAATGCTCTTAGATGACTGAATGTGTCATAAAAATATGTCCAAATGCAAATATTATCCAACATATGAAGGAAGATATTAAACATGACTAAACATATAAATTTATATGTAAACAATGTATTCGGTAGAAAGATATCCTTCATGTTGTTTCGAAGTTACATTTGAATTGATTTTCTTTGATGCGTAATGTTCTTTTTTCAGTTCATCAGATACCTTCTCTTTTGATTTATGTGATTTAAACATCCTGATAATTAATAAATTAAAGAACGAAGTTCATTTCTGTGAGGTTTTTTGCAGTGTTCAACACAGGTGACTTTCTTTAAGACTCTCGCGCCAAAAACATTTTTATTATTCTGCTTACGACTACATTTTCTCGAGACAATTACTGCCACACGAAATCCACTAGAAATAATCTCAACAACACAGTTCATTATCATCAGGTGTATTTGTTGAAATTCAAGGCATACATGCAAATAAATTATATTTAGAATAATGATCTGATAAATGTTTTTTGGTACAATCAAGCTTTAAATCAAAAAATTCATTTGAGTGAAATATAAAGCTTATTCAGCTTTTATTTTATTTAAAAAATGTTAACTTACTACACCCTATTTAAAAAAAGAAACAACAATCACGTTGGTACTACGGATTTCCTGATCACACGTTCAAAACCAATTGTAAATAAGCTCTGAACATGAATCTGGTTTCTCAGTTTAGGGTATTATATGAGTTTATCGTATTTCACATGCAAATAGATTATATTTAGAATAATGAACTGACTATAGTATTTTTGCATAGTTAAGCAATTAGTTAGAAAACGTAGAACTTACATTACTTTTCACTATGAATTTTATTCAAAATAACAAAACATTTTGCATTTCAAATCAAATCCGTGTTTGATATTAGTCAAATAATACTAGTTGTGCAAACACATATTTTCTAAACAACATCAAATAGGAGATTTATCAAAACCATTGTTTAGACCTAGTTCATTGTTGATTTTGTGAAATTTGAGAAATAAAATTGTCAAAACTGGTTTCAAATGCAATCAAAAATTGAACAGATGTAACTAGTTTGATATCTCCGGTGATGATCTAATTTATCGAATGACAAGTTACAAGATTTATCCTTTATATTCTATAAAAGTATGTTAAACTTATGGAAATTTGGATTGTCAATAATCAGTTGACACAGTTATAAATGTTGTTGATCGTGTGGCCAACAAGTTAGGTTATTTTGTCAGAGAGCAGTTACTGAAAAATATCCCACAGTTGACGAAATGCAATAAAACATAAGCAAAATTTCCATAAAAAACAGTAAAAACAACTCATTTACTGTGCATTTAGAATTTAAAAAAGTCATTCGTTCGATGCTTCAGTGCCCAGTCAAGTACAAGCAAACCGCGATCAGAATGGATAACTTATCAAAACCATAACTAAATGAGTCTAAAGGTTTACGTAAATTGTGAAATTTTCACTTGAAGATTTTCGTTTCAAAGCAAATTGACTAAAACATATTTGTTAAATGATTTTATGAATTTCGGAATACGTATACTAGATAAAATTATTTCATGTGAAATTAAATAACATTATTTTCAGGAAAATGTATGTACAATATTCAATAATAATCTAATAATTCTATATTTTGAATTGTGTTACTGTTGTTGCAGAAAATGACTACTATATGTAGATAACGAATAGAACAGTTAATACATACCAGTTGGTATTAGTTCTGAGCAGACAGTAAGGAAAACAACCAAACATAAAATACAATGCATAATCAGAAGTAAAAGTGAATTGGTTGGTACTGAAAATGCAACAGGCTTTATACATTTTTTGAACAATGAAATTAGAACCCTGTCGTAAATGACAGTCAAAATTAAAGAATTTAATTAACCAATCTTCAATGAATACAATTTTATGATTTTAATTGATTAGAAACTATCTAATCAAATTGTCAATTGTTCAATAGATGATACACTAAGCCATAAATCATTCTATACTTGACAACTTGTGACACAAAGAACGTTGCTTCAAATCTGATATCTGTTGGATGTTAAGCATGGAAATTCAGTCCTGTGTAAATCATTATCGAATAATCTTAACGCCGTTCATTTTAAACCTATATTCATCTTAGAATATTCAATGAAGATATTTTAGTAAATTTTATTACCATATAGAAGAAACTCATTTTAAGTGAAGACGGGTGCCATACAAGGTGGTTTACTCTATTTCTCTTTCACCTGCTGTTTGAAAGGATTGAGAGGACGACAAAATCTGACGGCAAGCATGAAACACAGTGTACAGATAGCATGCAGCTGATGAATTGTCGCATATACGTAAATAAATGCAGACGACTCAACTGCAGAAAGTCTCAACATGCACAAGTGAAAGAGCAAGATTTACAAAAACTGCACAATAGGCATCAATAAAATCACACAAAACGGTGAAGCATTGGCGGATCTGGAAACCTCTGGATATCTCAGGAGCACCATTGACGAACAAGTTAGATCTAATGCACATGTGAAGTCGCGAATTGACAAAGCAACAACCGTATTTCTACAATGAAACAACGTCCAGAACTCGAAACAACTATCAGCCAACACCAAAGTCACGATTTTCAATATAAATGTCAAGACAGTTCCACTGTGACGGAAACCTGGAGAACTACCATAGCCATAATCCAGAAGATACAAGTGTTTATTACCAGTTGTTCATGCAAAATACTTCGGATTCGTTGGCCAGACATCATCAGCAACAGCCTACTGTGGGTGAGAACGAATAAGATTCGAGTAGAGGAAGAAATCAGGAAGAAGTTATGGAAGTGGATTGAACACACATTGAGGAAAGCACCCAACTGCGTCACAAAACAAGACTTCACATTCAATCCGCAAATTTTGGTTTACAGAACTTTTGATTTCTTTATGAGGACATATTATCTTTTATAACAATTATACATATATTCATTTTGACAATTGTTTAATTATTTGTGATAGGGATATTTCATGGTCCCAGTTTATTGTATTATTTATTATTGCATACGTCAGTAGAAATTAACTGCTGAATTCAAAATACACTGTTGAATGTCTAAGCCATGCTATCGTAAATCGGTCATTATTCGCAATGTCATCAAGTTATTCTCATGGATTGTAAATAGTTGAGATGTAAAATTTTATTCATATGGTTGGTTTTGGTATGCTGTAAATAATTCGTACAACTATAGTATTTGGCTAATATACAGAATATCAAAATCAACTATGAGAAGAATGGATTTCAATGAAAATTTATTGTTCATTAACTGATAATCTGAAGCTTCAAGTGAGAAAACTCCTTTAAATTCACATTAGATGAATAAAATCAATTAGTTCTATGTCAGTAACTACTAAGACGTCACAAATAACTTCATGAAAAATATAACAGTCATGCTCCTCTCGTAATGCAGCTATTAGCTGGAGTTGATTAACAGTGGATTTAAAACAAATAGTTCCACTTATATATTTTGATAGAACAGTGAGAGGGCGTAATTTGTCTGCAAAATGTGATGTATTTGTGCTACATGTTTCGAACAATCTAGTCACATATATTTACTTGTCAAGGCATTTTAGATAAAGATTACCAGGTTAAATTCAAGGTTATAACAAATTGTTTCTGTACACATAATGTGGGTTTCAATTTACGAATAGCCAACGCATCCATCAACCTCATAATTTTTCTTTCAACATTTCTATACAATGTTTTGGGAAATATAAAACCATGTTCATCGATCGCGTAACATAAATTGAGACAGGACATAAGATTGATATCAAGAGAGCCTTCAAAACATCGAATAGAAATGTTGAAGGATGAATTTTGAGGTTGATGAATGCCTTGGCTATTCGTAAATTAAAAACTCCCTTATGCGTACAGAAACAATTTGTCCTAACCTTGAATTTATCCTGGTAATCTTTAAGCCAAGGTTAATGTGACAATTTCCTACCCTTACTTATTCTTCTCATATTACGTTAATTTTCGCTCTCCTTTATTTACAATTATCACCATATATCTATTTGAACTTTTATTTTATTGTCCTATTATTAATCTTCATCTAAAATGCCTTGACAAGTATATGTGTGACAAGATTGTTCGAAATGTGTAGAACAAATACAACACATGTTTCAGATCGATTACGTCTTCTCACTGTTCTATGATAATGGATTCACTGGAAGAAATATTATCGGTTAGCTCCTACTTATCGGCTTTTAATTAGTCATCAACTGATTGAAATATAAATAATTCAATAGACATCATCATACATGACAATATTACATCTCTTTTATAAATCCATGTGATGTAAACACTTGAAAATGTTGAATAAAGCTATCATAGTATTGATAATCATTACTAGTAGTATTAGTATTTGGGTTATTATTATCATTGTGAAGTAATTTTCATTTTCTTACTTTATATCATACTAATAATTGACTTGCTTTAAAGCATGGTACACATGTAAGTAATAATCTGTTTTCAGTTTTAATGTTCACTATTAAGATTATTTTTTAAAGAGATTATGTAGTAAATTTATATTGTAAATCAAACATTATTTCAGTTGATGCAAACTTTTTCAATGTTAGAAGTTGACTCATACTCTTGTAATTAATCAACTTGGGAAAAAAGATTTTCGTCAATCATATACTCTTATACAAATAACCTGCAAGTAGACGTTCTCAAAATGGTGTTCATTTTGTTTGAAAAAGGCTGATGACGTAAGTTATGTAATTTTTTAAAACTCTAATTTACTGTACTACTGTTAATATATGATAAAGTATGAATAATTCATCAAATGGATTTTCACAAATGACTGAATATTGATTAACAAAAAACAAGAGCCAGTAATGTTGTGGTCGTATAATGAAATGAAATCTACATTTCATTCGTTATAAATAGTTAATTATTCTCATTAATTCATAAGAAAATGTAACATTCTAAATGAATACGACGTTTATTAAATGACAATTAGTTGTTACATTCTTCTCAATCGTTTCGTAACTGCATCATTACAAGATGTTTAACTAATTTACAATGCACTAATCTTCGATGACTAGATGATGAAGTTGTAATTATCTACTTTTATAAAGAGAATGCGATTGATTTAATGGAAACATTTATTATCATAACCAATTGTACCAGTGATGGTTTGACCGTTCTTTTTTGTTTATCTGTAACAAAAATCCACATTTTTCGTTTTTTGTGACCTTGACCTTGCTCAATTTTAAATGATGAATTATTTTCACATCAAATTGTCTCATTATCTGATAAAACCCAGAATGAAGTTTGTATCAGGTTGAGAATACATCTAAAACACACTACCTCTGCATCTGCATAAAAATTTCTAAACATTATTATCTGTTAGTTTTATAGTATATCAAAATACTTCATAAGACTTAACATACTGAATAATTCATTAAAATGACTAGACATAATAGTGAAAGAACAAAGTCAGAACAGATCACATTTTACACGACAGATTATTCTATGAAATCTTTTCTATAATTAATAGAATCGAGTATTTAAATTCAAGAATTTTCAATGCTTTTGTAAAATAGTGGTTTGTTAAGCATCATAATTTACCACATAAGTATATGGACATTTCAGAACAGGGCATTTTCACCATAGTTGATATAGATCTTTTTATAGGTTGTTATCAATAATCAATCAGAAATTATTTGTGATTCTCAACGTTAATGTTGTACATATCTGCCAGTTTTTATATAGGCACTCTAGTCATACCTTTTAATTTAATTAGCAGTCTATAGAAATACTGTCAACATTGTCTGACAGTCTCCTAGTCTGTCTGTATTTAATTAGATAAGCAATTTTGATACCTCATAGTGTTAACGTCTACTCATGCCTCTGGTGAATTTTGTTGTCGCTCAATGGTTTAAGTTATTCATATTTCTGAAATACTAGTTTTATAAACATTTATCTCACATATTGACCTCTTTCTAACACATAGCCTATTCCTTATCTTACCATGGAATGAAGAGACAATCGAATCATCTGAATGGTGAAAGTTAACTGATCGTGTAGAAAGTGGAATAATTATTGTTATGTTCGGCTAGTGAATATTTAATTGTTCGTATTCATTAAATATTTTGATGACGAATATGTAGATTATGTGAGCAACCTCGCAAAGGAATACTTATTGATCATTCTTTTCTATCATCAATTCAAAATTCACAGTATTTTAACAAAAGATTGCTTCGATTTCAAACGAATATCTTTATATCTGTGACTAAAGAACGGCTAATATGCAGTTAGTATGATGATAAAAGTTACAAACACTAACGAAAAATAACACGGTGCATTAAATCGAGGCAAGTGGAAATATCTGATCTTGAATGATGCTCTCCTGGAAAGTGATATTTATAGTTTTTAGTTTAAGTTTGCCGAAAAAATGGTTGAAAAGAATTTCGTGCTGTCTTCATTTAATCTGCTGAATAACATTTTAACAATTTCACTATATGTTACTTTTCATTAATCATAGCAGTATAACAATAAATACATTAATTAATATCGCAATTATTAAGAATTTCTAGGATATCAACGTTGTAGAATAGTTTGAACTATTTATTTGCTGATTGTGTGAGTTATAGTAATGCTTTTAGTTTATAAGAAAACTAATTTTTCTGCAGATTTGATACCTAATGCAGTACACGTTTTCCAGAGGATTTTGTATGCTCAAGCACCAGAGTTACATAATGTATTAACCGTCATCGAGTAGAAAAGTAAATAGATTTTCAGTGAAGAACATTCTAAAGAAAAACATTCTTGATCTATAAAAAACTTAATTCTGAACTCACACTAAAAGACTTTCCTCTTCTAAATAATGGCTGAGAATTTATTCGTTTTTCACAAAATAAAAACTTTTAAAAATATGGAACAGATTTAACGGTGTGTTTGGAAATATTTTTCTTCCCGCGGTTTACTACGATAATATGGTAATCTGAGACTGGTCTGGGTGACCAAGTTTATACTACTGCTTGATCGGATAATCGAATGGCACAGTGCACAGACACTAGATCCCGTTATATCAAATGCTCAATTAACGACCAAACAGAGAACCAGAGTAAGTGGTAAACATCAGTTTATTCCACAATTAAAGCACCCACCTTCGGTGATTGTAGAGTAAAACCCCAATGAACGTAAAAGAGGTTAAATGTGTGATAATCAGTAAACTAAGTTCTTGTTTGTCTTAATTCAATGACCAATCTGCTTTCACTAATACAGGTCGAATGCTATCAGTCCAGAAGTAAAGATAAGCCGTGTAGGCGTGTAACAATGACTGATGAAAATCTTCTTGAAAACACGCTTATTCACTGATGCTTGTTCTAATTTACTCTTCAGGTACTTATAATTTTCTATTTGAAACACATCGTCAGTAAAGTCAATATATATTTCATTTTAATAATTAAGTAGCATCATATTTGTTTGTCGTGATTTACTAACCTAAAATATACCTTTTGGCTGGAATTTTTAAGTCGGGATCATTTTGTATATGCTTTTACGAACCTTCTCGAATTATATATAAATGTGTCAATCGACAGTGTGTTTTGTTGATATTTGACTGTGAGATGAATGAGAAGTAATGAATAGAGAATGTTTAGGTTCTGAAAACAAAATTGGTTTTACACTGCTTATTAGTATTATTATGACTAGTCTATACTAACCCTAGTGTAATTAAAGAAGACATCAAGACCAGATGGAATACTAGTATACCTAGAGAAGTAAAAATTTACTATCAAACTGTTGATCCCTTTATCTTTAGACTCCCACCTAGAAAACAGGCAGATTATCGGCTGTTTTGTTTCACGTGTCATTTAATCTTCAAAATAATTATTTTGCGCATTGTTTTCTGATTTGACAATTTTATCTGCAGTTATAACTTCTGGGTGACACTCTACTCTGTACAACTTAGAAACCACCACACCAGTAACGATTTCATTTATAATGATTTGGTGTACTGATTGAAACTAGTGATCACTGTCAGCTGATCATATAACCATTTTAAAAAAAGTAGGTTCTACGAATGTCACGTGACGTCGATGTTATACTAAACTTATTCCACTAGGTATGATTTAGCTACATCTCGGATTCTGACTTCGGAGGGGGGAGGGATTTCTGAAATAATTGGTGTAAATAATGTTTGAAATAATCTCAGCTATTGAACTTTACTTAATCCCAACGTTTTATCCTGTAAAATTTCTTGGCCTCTTCAGAGTAATAATTAATGCCAAAATTATCAGAGAATAACTCGTGTTCCACAATCAAATCAACACTAATCATTTTCATTTACTAACATTGGTATATTGGAATCTGCGAGTCAGTAGGCTGTGAGTAGTGTGAAAACTTCATGATATGAATGAGACTCTGTGTTATTAACAGAAGGTATTTAGTGAATGAATGTCAATCGTTTTGTTCTTCCTAAGAAGATCAAAATAATGATGCCAATTAGTAGAAGAAAGTGAATACATGAGATGCTGTTTGAAAAAATGGTAGAGAGTTGTTTTATTTTGCATATAGCATGGATTACTAACGTGTGCATAGTTGATAAATTTGTGATTTCTGAATTACAGGTTATTACTTTGAAGTCATGTGAATTGAAGTGAATGATGAGTATACATTACCGATCCATGTAGTATGTAGAATATAAAAACCCACTACCATCTTTACAAAATATTAAAATGCATGCACAGCGTCGTGTGACTTTACCTTCTACTATTTACGAATGTCAATCTCTTACACGAATTAAGAACTCTCTCGGAAACATTTTAGATTTTATTACTTGGAATATGGGACCAGAATGATTGTTTTATTATAAAACTGCAGGAATTCCTCATCAGATGTCGACAACTCTTATCCAGATGGTGTTTTATGAACGACATTACAGGAGCCTAAATAAACTCAATTTGCATAAAACAAACTTACTGAACTAGAAAATAAATTAAATCTGTACAACCAAAATAAACCTTTCGTTCATACACGTTGTTCCATTTCTCATTTTGAAGCGAGCAACGGCAAACATTTTCATAAGCATACTTGAATCCATTTATTTCGTTATGTCATCGTCGACTTCAAACAACTTGTATTATCTAAAAATTAAAATGTGGGTTGAAAATTCATGTGTGTATGGATCTGGTTGAAATTCGTAGTGATCATAAATCAGCAAAGTATAGCAAAGATGTAAATAATTCTAAGAGACCAGTTATAAATTTTGAAACAACAGACAGTAAGTAGTTACGTAATATGTAGGCATTAATGAAGGTAAGGGTAAAATGGATATAGCTCAATCAGGTTTAAAATAAAACTATTGAACTATGTGATAATGCCTTCATGGTGCGAGAATTAATCAATTCATCGAAATATTCGATAGTGACTAATTAGAGTTTGTTCTGTCAAGGCGGATAAATGACTAAAACAGTTTACTTCGTCACATATTTTGATTAGTGACAGAATTCGCTTCAGCAAACTTCCGGAGACACGATCTTAAATGTTTGTCAGTTATCTTAGAAGATTTCAACATATCGACTTGAGGTTCTACGTTCTCATGATTATTTCAGGTTAGGCTGTTCGTCCTTTTGATTGAAGTCTTTCAGGAATATGTTAAACATTTGAAATAAGGCCTTCCTTCCATTCAACTAATATAGCTACTTGGAAAAGTTGCATTTGAATTCTTGACGCAGTTGGAGGTAAAATGAAACGAATATGTTTGACCTTTGAATCTCTGTACATTTAGTTTTCTACATCAATAACGGTTTGGCTTCATGATAGGTTCTGTTCGATACAATGTTGAGCACGATAGTGAGATGGATAAATCATGGTTTTCCATTGATTATGGCCTTATTCATCTTGTATAGTTTTTTATATTTATCAATGAACATTTTGTGATTTATTGTTGTATTTTAGCCGCTTCATGAAGTTTACTAATTCTTCTTCCAATGTATCATCGACACGTATCGTGTGTAATCGATGAATCAGTGTTGTGACTAATGCTCTATTGTAAATGATTAAACTAAATCTATGAAAATTCAGATATATAAAAATACAAGGATTCTACGGTTAGGTGAAATTGGGACTGTATCTTCAACTCTTCATTATATGACGATGGCAGAAAGTAAAATATGTCGTTCATTTCATGTTACTTAGTGAACTGTATGTTATGATGGAAACAGGTTTTATTTGCTTATTCTAAGAGAGCATGAATCTTATTCTACGTGATTGAATCTGTTAACTTGTCCAAATTCAAAATCGCGCTAAAATGGACATTGTTAGTTTGAATACAATCCGCTCTGAAGACTCACACTTACTACATTCTCAGGTTATTGTCTTATACATAGTAGTATTTGCATTGCAATCAGTAATATTAATGGACTGATTGGATTCAAATAAACTGTTCATATCGAGGTTCCTTAAATTCTACTAGGCAAGAACAACTGTTTTTACTAATATTGAAAATCATATTCTTGATGAGACAGACAAGTCCTATTACAATAACATTCTATACAATTTACTTTCACTGACAGAATGATTTAAACTCCAAGGAGTTGAATTCAATTTAGACGGCTTAGAAAATGAGGTCTACGGAAATGAATATCTAAATGTGATATGATAATGGATATGACTCTAAAAATTCTTGACGCTTTAGAAACTTGCATGATCCTCCTCATAGACGTGATAGCCCTAAGACGTAAACATTTCGTTTTTCTCACTGGTAATTGTTTGGTTTCGTACAGCTTAGTCTGAATATTCCAGTCATGAATAATATGTGTTCATAGACCTAAATTGTTTTGAAATATACATATATTTAATTTTGTACAGTAGTGCGCACCTATATGAAATATGCAAATAGCTGAACATTGTAATAAAAAGCTGATCCAAGTGTTGAGAATCCTGTGATTTGTTTAATTATTCTGAAGTAGAATGCAAAGGCTTCACATATTCTCATGTAAGCACACATTCGAGTTATTGAGAATATGTCATTCTCTGTTCATCATGAGTTTACTTCTCTTTGAAATTTAAGGCTTCACAGGTTGATCATTTTAAAGTATTCAGAAAAATAATAGTATAACGGAAGGGATGGTTTGTCCGTCAATCATGATTAAATCTAACTCACACCACACTGAAAATAGAGACATGACCATTAAAGCTTTTGATTGCATTTTTCATAATGACGAAAGCTTCTCATGTAATACTACGTCATATCACAGGTTTGAGATTAACTGAAGAAATTGTACGTCATTTGCATCCCTCACTTACACTATCACTCACCTCATTAAGTTATTTCCACAGCGTGAAGCGTAATTGACATCATTCTGCAACAGAGATAATGAGAGATGAATTGAAGCTTGTGATTGCATGTGATGGTTTGCGAAATTCTAATGCAGCTTCTTATCAAATGACATTTATCACGAAATATACTCCCTGAAAACTTAAAAGGTTTTGGGATACTTCGCTTCTTTGTTAGAGTTTGTATTTTTTAAACACTAAGTATTAGATCATTTGAATTTTAAGTCGATCGAGCATTAAAATATCAAATTAAATGAAGAATACTTAAGATGTTTTAAGGATAATGCAGGGTTAACTTTCCAACAACAGCTGATGTCATCAGTATATGACCAAAGATCATTAGTTAATTTAAAAGAAATCTGAATCTACTTTAGTATTTCGGTCAAAATAACTGGGTTATTGTACTGCAAAGCTTGATAAAATTCTTGTACATACATAGTAAACTACGAATATCTTTCTCTTAGAAAAAATTGTCACTTATAAGGGGGTAAACTATTTTTGTTCCTACCCTATTCAGTCTATGAAGACTTTCATTTTCTAAATCATTATGATACTTGCCCAACATTCAGAACAACTAGACAACTTATTCAAAAATCCTTTGGATATTAGCATGGTTTCAGTTCTGAATAGGTACATTTCATACACTTTATATTATCAGTGAAAGCTGAAGTTCAGTAGTCGCGACTGAAACATTTAACTAACTTGCTTATCAAAATAATTATTGTGGACATTGTGACAATCTGTTTTCAGTTACAGTTCTGCACAGTTAAAAACCCGAAATAAACATAACTTTTCTTTACACTTTCGTTTGAAGTGATTTCATGTGACGTACATTAACGTGTATGAGTTTAAAAATGAATTTGTCGTATGTTATCAAGCTACTCCGAAGATTGCTTTTTCAAGACATTTATTTTGAAGGGAACGAATTCGACTTATATAATTACAAAAATGAACAATCCACCACCGCACACAACTTAATTGACCTTATCGATATGAATATTGTAACACTATTAAGGAATACTAGCTGAACATAAAAGCCGCCTGTAACATTTGAAATAGAACGCTAAATAGTATCATGAACTTAGATAGCACTCAGACTATTGTTGATAAAGTATCGTTTACAGATATAAGTATTCCATATTTATTCGAAGTAATTTTTTCCTAGACTTTAGTTATGTAATATCTTACTTAACTTAAGATTATTTTAATTTAGGCTTGGCGTTTATTGAAGAATTAGTACTCGTTATAGCAAATTAAACTGAAATCTGTTCAAAATGACGTGTAACATACAAATTTGTTACTATTTCATTGATGTATTTTCCCCCCAATTATTTGTCAAATTCTATTGTCAGAAACAAGAAACAAAGAATAATCTTTTTTAAACTAATAAATTACCCATAATTCTTTTCCTACTTTGATAAAAGTTAGAGCTTTACTTCTCTTCAAATCATGTTTTCAAAATAGCAACACGTACACATGTAAATGAACGAAGAACACTGTAAATACAACATCGTGGCTTCAAAATGAAAGCTTATGATGCAGAAATCATACCTTACTCAACTATGCACACATAAGGGGGACCCATGCAATATGTTTTACTCAAGTTTCAACATTGTATTATATAAAGTGAATTCTGTCAGTCATGTCATATGAGGACATAATAATTATATCGTAGTAAAGTTTATACAAATTTTAATGTTCTTTCTCAGAATGTTTCTTAATTCTTTGTAATTTTTTATAATTATCAATCAGGTATTATTTTAAAACCTATTGGATAATTGTTGATTGTTTTATAAATATTCTCATCGTAAACTTTTTCATTAACATATGAATGCTTACGTCTATTCGTTTAGGGATTACCATGGGCAAAATGAGTTATAATAAATGCTCTTCGTTGATTATGCTCAAATTAGTTTTCATAGAAGCCAATAATCTATCAAAGTTAGGATACTATTATTAATCTTGAAGCACTAGACGCTCATTTAGTGACTAATCAGTCATTCGCACTCACGATCCTAAATGTGGTAATCGAACCCTGGATCTACGGTTTCGCGTGCGAAAACAGGACCTCTTGATTCGCTTGTTAAGATATCACACTTTTCATAATTATTAACTTGAACGACTAGAGGAACTTTTCATCACATGGTTAGTGAAAGTAATGAATTTGCCTCCTCTGTTCAAATGAAAAAGATCTGTTAATGAAATTATCTCAGGTAATAAGTTTATCGTATGTCATTCGTGAATAATCTTCCTAACTCTCATTTGAATGGAAATGTCATGAGCAAGACCAGTTTTTTTTGGTTTGTGTTCAAATGAGACTTAGGCATATTTAAGTGCAAACTATTCTCGGTGTGGAAAGACGAATGAATAAGAAGATTTCCGCCACATTGCATAACTCGTAAAATTTATGAGATTTAGTTGAAATTAATTTTATATATTGAGTGCTTATATGAACTAGCAAGTGAGATATTACCAATATTCGTTTAGTCCATCACGCGATTACAGTAGCATGACAACTGGTATGATAACTCGTATTTGCAAATAGTAGTTTGATAATATCGGTAATCACCCCTACTGCACAGTCAGATGCCATGTCTGACACCTCAAAATCTGATGTCAATTTACCAATGATCAAATGACTTCCAGGTGACAAGTTCAAAGAAAAGACACATGACTCAATGATTTTATTCAAAAGTGTTGTAAAATCCGATGTGGCATCGTATCAACAGACGAATAGCATATGCTGGAATTTCTGTTATTAAAAATTATCTCGCGTCATGTAATCGAGTATGTTTAATTATCGTTAGTCGAAAACTGACGGGCTTTAATTCATCAACAAGTGGATTGCATCTCACTCAGTTTCACAGTTTTCATCTTCTCACTTCATTTACTCAGATTTACGTGTTAATAAATAATTGCGGACGACTGGCCGAAAATTAATATCTCAATCACATTCCATGTGTCTTAACTAGCTAAATTTCTTCATTTCACCATCAACCTTGTTACATAGTTAATGGAATACTGATCTAAGTTATTACATCGAGTTCTAATTTTTCCATAAACATATATGAATAGCCTGTTCAATTGACAAGTCTATCACATCGAGTGATTCGTATGTACTTGTAACTACAATTATATGAACGATTGTCGCTTAACCAATCATGACGATGATATAGAGGGAAGGTATTTTGTCAAATGTTGGAGTGGGCGTGTTCATCAAAGTATAAGCGCTGAGTAATTAAAATTAATTTATTACAGTAACCAATTAAAGTACAAAATGATTGTCACACACTTTGAATGCGACTGGTTGTTTAAATCCATAAAATTTAAGCGTAATCTTCAACATCAACAAAATAGTATATAAGAGCGCTACTAAGTTCGTTTTCAGCAGTGCTAAGCTACTCACCAATGATGAAAAGCATTCTATTCCTTCTTTGCTTACTCGTCATTTCGTGCGAAATAATGTTGAATGGTAGGTAGTTTTCCAGCAAATCTGGTGTTCAATCATACATTGATTTGATTCGTTTTGAATTTATCAAATATCAGAACCAGTGTATCTTATAAATAAATAATGTAGGTGATGGTCAGTGCATATGATTTCTGAAGACTAGTGAGACCTAGTTAATTAACTCAAGTTTGTTAGTTAATTTTTTCAGATCAGATTTTTAATAATTTATAATTAATAATTATAAGAAAGACAAACTCGGATAGTTTAACAGTTGGTTACCTACTCAAATGTATAGTTTTTCATTTTAATTGTGAATGACATTTGCAAATTACATTCCATGTAATCCACAAACATGTCATGCTGACTGTTCAATCACTCAAGAGGATCCCTAAAAATGTTTTCGATTTTCCGTCATCACCACCTCCGTATTCCATTCATCATGCCACAATATTTGAGAATCTCTGTACATTTTTGAATCCACGTATTCATACTTCTTTGATTAATAATCATGTGTGAAACAAGTCGATGATATTTTGTAAATGATATGTGGTAAATGTTTAAATTTAATTGAGAATATCTGGCTTTGAGAATGATGTTTCTGATTCGCTTGATGCACCATAAGGCGGTTAATTTGATTGACGCTACAAATGAAAATCACTTACTTAAATTACGTGGTTTTTGAAAAGAACTACTAGCGAATACTGAGAATTCTTCTTTTCTACTTAACCTACGGTTTCACCATTAAAGAAAACAGATTTTTATATCAGATAATGAGATTAGTTTATTTTTAAACTAAAATATAGTGGAAAGTGGACCTGGTGTAAGTTTTAAATTAAATAAATAATGTATTTCTTTATGAGGATATATTATCTTTTTTACCAAGTGCTGTTATTTGAATTTTCTTCCGTTTCTATATATATTCATTTTGACAATTGTTTAATTATTTGTGATAGGGATATTTCATGGTCCCAGTTTATTGTATTATTTATTATTGCATACGTCAGTAGAAATTAACTGCTGAATTCAAAATACACTGTTGAATGTCTAAGCCATGCTATCGTAAATCGGTCATTATTCGCAATGTCATCAAGTTATTCTCATGGATTGTAAATAGTTGAGATGTAAAATTTTATTCATATGGTTGGTTTTGGTATGCTGTAAATAATTCGTACAACTATAGTATTTGGCTAATATACAGAATATCAAAATCAACTATGAGAAGAATGGATTTCAATGAAAATTTATTGTTCATTAACTGATAATCTGAAGTTTCAAGTGAGAAAACTCCTTTAAATTCACATTAGATGAATAAAATCAATTAGTTCTATGTCAGTAACTACTAAGACGTCACAAATAACTTCATGAAAAATATAACAGTCATGCTCCTCTCGTAATGCAGCTATTAGCTGGAGTTGATTAACAGTGGATTTAAAACAAATAGTTCCACTTATATATTTTGATAGAACAGTGAGAGGGCGTAATTTGTCTGCAAAATGTGATGTATTTGTGCTACATGTTTCGAACAATCTAGTCACACATATTTACTTGTCAAGGCATTTTATTTAAAGATTACCAGGGTAAATTCAAGGTTATAACAAATTGTTTCTGTACACACAAGGTAAGTTTCAATTTACGAATAGCCAACGCATCCATCAACCTCAAAATTCGTCTTTCAACATTTCTATAGGATGTTTTGGGAAATAGAAAACCATGTTCATCGATCGCGTAACACATAATTGAGACAGGACATATGATTGATATCAAGAGAGCCTTCAAAACATTCTATAGAAATGTTGAAGGACGAATTGTGAGGTTGATGAATGCCTTGGCTATTCGTAAATTGAAACCCCCCTTATGTGTACAGAAGCAATTTGTTATAACCTAAAATTTACCTTGGTAATCTTAAAGCCAAGGGTAATGTCACAATTTCCTACCCTTTCTTATTCTTCTCATATTACGTTAATTTTCGCTCTCCTTTATTTACAATTATCACCATATATCTATTTGAACTTTTATTTTATTGTCCTATTATTAATCTTCATCTAAAATGCCTTGACAAGTATATGTGTGACAAGATTGTTCGAAATGTGTAGAACAAATACAACACATGTTTCAGATCGATTACGTCTTCTCACTGTTCTATGATAATGGATTCACTGGAAGAAATATTATCGGTTAGCTCCTACTTATCGGCTTTTAATTAGTCATCAACTGATTGAAATATAAATAATTCAATAGACATCATCATACATGACAATATTACATCTCTTTTATAAATCCATGTGATGTAAACACTTGAAAATGTTGAATAAAGCTATCATAGTATTGATAATCATTACTAGTAGTATTAGTATTTGGGTTATTATTATCATTGTGAAGTAATTTTCATTTTCTTACTTTATATCATACTAATAATTGACTTGCTTTAAAGCATGGTACACATGTAAGTAATAATCTGTTTTCAGTTTTAATGTTCACTATTAAGATTATTTTTTAAAGAGATTATGTAGTAAATTTATATTGTAAATCAAACATTATTTCAGTTGATGCAAACTTTTTCAATGTTAGAAGTTGACTCATACTCTTGTAATTAATCAACTTGGGAAAAAAGATTTTCGTCAATCATATACTCTTATACAAATAACCTGCAAGTAGACGTTCTCAAAATGGTGTTCATTTTGTTTGAAAAAGGCTGATGACGTAAGTTATGTAATTTTTTAAAACTCTAATTTACTGTACTACTGTTAATATATGATAAAGTATGAATAATTCATCAAATGGATTTTCACAAATGACTGAATATTGATTAACAAAAAACAAGAGCCAGTAATGTTGTGGTCGTATAATGAAATGAAATCTACATTTCATTCGTTATAAATAGTTAATTATTCTCATTAATTCATAAGAAAATGTAACATTCTAAATGAATACGACGTTTATTAAATGACAATTAGTTGTTACATTCTTCTCAATCGTTTCGTAACTGCATCATTACAAGATGTTTAACTAATTTACAATGCAGTTTTATCTTGTAATACATTTACGTGGTCTTTTGCGAAGTACTGTCAAATGGTAATTGCTGAAGTTCCAGTTTGTGTAATTATCGATGTTTGTATTTGTTTTTCAGTTGTTTGGTCATGAATACACTAGAGCTTTATATGAAGATGCACAAAGAGAGTATCTTGTGAGTACTTATTTAAATTCAAGAATTTATAAATAGATTTTGCAATGCAACTAGTAATTTACGAAAACACATTCAATTCTTCGGTTGAGAATTTAAATATGAAACATTTGCCTATTCTATTATGGCCTATAGCAACGACTAGATCTATCAGTTCAACATTTTGGAAATACAGTTTCTAAAGCCATCATTATTTCATCACTTCTAAAGTTGGAGTTCTAACAGCATCCATTGACTATGAGAAGTAGCTGCATTTAGCATTCCATTGAGCTAGATTCATTAAAGTACACTAAACGTTTATGATTATACGCAGATAACGTAAATGTAAATGATTTTTTTAGTCAACTGAAAATGGAATTGGTCGTTAAACTGTAAAAGAAGCAGTCAGCATGTATCATGCTTTTCCTGTTCAACTTAGGTTATGTAGTATTCTTAATAAAATTCTCTCATCAAATGAGTCCCCTGTAGCAAATGTAAACAAACAGGTTACCAGAAAATTAAAACAAATAAATAATTAAAACTTGAATAAGCAGTTGTTCATTATGTTTGGGTGATGCATGCAGTGAAACTTTAATTCATCGACCAGTCGACTGAATATTTATTTCAGGAGGGACACAAGTGACATTTTCAGCGCGTTTAGTGGTGACATAAAACATCAAGGAATATTCGTCTAAACTGGTTGCTTTTGTACTTACAATTTTACCTCTCTGGAACAACTTATTCTAATTATTATTGTGAAAATGGCCTTTCTCATCCTTACAAACACCTATCATTTTTGCTTAATAATAGTCTAGTTGAAGCTAAACATGGTTCAATCTGAGTGCATACATTCTCAACGGATAACATAGTAAACGATCATTACTTATTTTCACTAAAATATCAGGTTATAGTTGTAATAAAAAGCGAATCCGACAATATTCATGAACATAAATCGAACTCTACTATTTATTTTTACTAGAATGCAGTCCTAAACCTGACTAGAAGTAAGTTGGTTGATCTTTTTTCAACTTGCTAAATATTCTAGTTTACGATTTTATTTGAACTACCAATAGGACGTTTGATCTCTCATGAGTTTCTTCTACACGTTCTCTATTTATATGGCTTTATGAAAAATGTAATGAGACTCAGAAATTGAGTTCGAAATCATAAATATTTATTTAATATCGAGATACACTGACATTAACATTATCTCAATAGACTGACATGATAACTAAATTAACTAATGTAACTAACGACTCCCTGCTTATTCTAATGTAGAGTTGACTTAAATTATATTTTTAAGGGAAGGGAGGGTTGAGTACTCCTGAATACAATAAAAGGAAGATAAAGGTAACGATTTGGAATTGTCAATTCAGTGTTTGTATTCAGATTAAGTTAGTTTTGATCAGTGTGCATTAAGCCATTGTATTTTGCATTGATATCATTCCGTGCGACATTGAAAAATACATGAGGGATGTGTTTGGAAATTAGATTACTCCAAACCGTCTTTGAACTAAAAATGATGATTACATTCAAAGTGTAGAATTGCACAAAATATTGTTATTTTATGTTAGTTATTTCAAGTATGTTTTATCTAATGAATATTGTAATGACATCACTGTTTTGAAACACTTGAATGTTGTGAAGTTCAACTAAACTTTATTGTAACTTCACAAGCACAAAGTGGATAATATATATTAGGCCTGTTATGATTACACTTTGTTACATTAGCATGGTGGTAAACATTTCAAATGAAGACTATCCTCTTGAAACTTTGCTAGTTGAGATTTGGGTTAAAGCTAGTAAAATAACAGAAACCTTCTATTACATTAGTAGCAGCGCACTCTTTCTAGAGTGTTCCTTTATAATTTTCTTTATAAATTCCATGTCATCTGCGTAGACGGCTGATCGTAAGTGTTATACGCTTAGTAATTCATGTTTTTGTAATTTGGCATCATTTGACAGTAGATAGATTTACATTTCATGGTTGATATTTTCAAAATGATGGGAAAAATAATTTTTAAAATAGTGGTAATTTAAGTTGATGTTTAGTTTAATACTGTACGAGAAAAACGAAAAAGGCGTTTAGTAAAAACTCAGTTATTACTAAAATCGTTTTTTATGAACATCATAGTTCTACTGTAAAACCATATTTTCATTCAGTATGTATTCTCAATCTTCATAAAATTATTTTCACATTTTCTTTCTGTCAAGATGAATCGGAATTTGTTTTAAACGAATAAAATTCATGTCATTTTTCAGTTATTAAATTGTGTTGAGTAAATTCCATGCATAATTACCAGTTTTATTCTCAACTCTTAACTGATTTTGAAAATTTAACGAAGATGAAAACGTGATTGCTATCTCGGTAATTTATTACTAACTTTAGTTTGAAATCGAGTAACCAGTGAAGAATCGTAGGTGTGAAAGTTCGATTCTGAATTATTATATCTTACGTCGATTTAAATATGGCCAGTATTGGGTTGTTAATTCAGATATATGATTGTAGAACCTGTAGAGAACTTTTGGGCGGAAAATATTCATTGTTCATAGATCCGGGTTTTAATATGATGAGAATTTTTCAGCGATCAAAATTCTGACATAGTTTTTAAGCGTTATCTATAGGTAAGGGACAGAAACCTTTTCTATAATATTCATTATGCGCTGAATGTGTACGTCATTTTGAAGACTCTACCTAAAACTGATATTAAAGAGTACAGCAACTGACAGAAATAAACAAAATTATCATCATGAACAATGTTTGAAATCACTAGTAAAGCCGTTCAGAAGTGAGGATCTTCACAGTGAAGTATTCTTCATGCCTACTTCCACCTACAATGTGCGCTGAAGATGTCGTCTGCGATGCAAGTGAAGGTACAATAATCAAATCATCTATCTCAGTAAACATTAAACAAACAAAAACATCCACTTAAGCTTCATAGTTCATTTCATTAACAAATTTATGTCGTAAAGAAATCTTTGACTAGTATATGCACCAGTTTCATTCAACCATTTGATAACTATACTCACGATACTGCAGAAGCTAGCTGATAAAGGTCTTACTTATTCTCATAATATGCGAAAATGAATAAATTACCTACAGTAAAAACTGTTTATGTCACTACGTGGTAAGTTTTTTATCGTATAGTTGGTATTAGTAACACCGGTGGAATCAGTCAACGATGGCTTATGAACTTTCTAAACTATCTGATTGCAAATTTTCAAGCAAATCATAAAATGTATCCGCTCGATATGCGACAAGTGCAGGAAGCGAATGAAAATCGGATTCCAAAAACAGTTTCATCGTGAGACGTTGTGGTGTTGAATGAATGTCTATCAAAAAAGTTAGTGGCTAACTTAGAATCCTATAGTTGATAAATGCTTGGAATTTAAGTTATTAGATGGACCGTTAATCATAAAAATAAAACCCGAATTTTCATCGTTTTTGTTCTTGTAAATTGAAACGACCAATATTTATATTATGTTCTTCAGGTATTACGTATTCATTTGTAGTGTGCCTATAATTGCGTGTTCTTAAGCTCGATTTATAAATCAGAAGATAAACTCCAAGTATCGTATACATTTATTCGAGGCACACCACATACAGACCGAGCAGATACACTAGCGAGCGAATATGTGAATATGCGAATGAGCGAAGTGGAGAAGCGAATAGGAGAAGGCTGTTGAGCCAACTCCTTGGATTACAATGCAAGCGAGTGAGCGAAGCGAATTGGAGAAGGCTAGCGAGCCAACTCAAAGAGATAGAGCATGACTAAGAATATATAGTCAGACAATAATAAGACAGACATATGACAAGCGAAATAGGTATGCACACACATGAATAAGAGCAACGAATGATTGACAAGGTCAAATGCAAGCGATACAAATCATGTGAGTCCATGGGAAAATTACGAGATTAACATTAAAGCGAAAAGGATGAGTAAGTGCGTAAGCGTAAGCAATGCTCAGTCGTATAAGCTCATACAAAGCAGATAATAAAAAATACCAATGGTACATACAAGTTGTTGCTAAGCGAATGGCTTGGTTAAATAAATTAATCGAAAGGGCTTAACCAAGTTAGATGTGAGAGAAGTGAAATATATGTGGAGGCACTACAATAGCCCCCTTCCAGCAAACAAGGTTACGAAAATGTCTTTGTTTGCGAGAAAAAAAAATCAAAATCGTCGGAAAACATCAAAAGTTATGAAAATTAAAGTTACCTTGTCCGAGTACGTTCGTAAGTTCGCATAGTAACAGATCAAAAATGTGTAGTAAGCGGTTATTAGCAAAAATAATCGATTTCGAATAGAACACATTAGGAGCAGTTGTACGATACGAAAATGTGATACAAATGCTGCAAAATATTTAATATCGTTTAGGCATGACAGTTAAGACGGAATTCGATAATCGCATAGACATTACGGTAAGGCTCATCGATAAATCAAGTGGCTGCAGATAGGTGAAGAAATTGCGGTCGAGATTATCGTGAAAAAATTTGGAGAATAAAGCTGCGTACAGATGCGATGCATCGACATTGAATGCATATCGAGAACATAAGTTACTACCATTGAGTATATGACTCCAAACTTATGTGTGTAATAGGGTTGCAAGCCGTTGCCAGCGTTGGGGTAGTCGAAAACATGCGAATATCAGCGTGCAGGAGGTTCGCTCGACTGCTTGAACTGCTGTTTCGTGTGCATGTGCGTAATATCATACCACCAATTTACTTAGCAGGTTGCAAGATTTTCAAGTACGAGCAGCTGATGAGTACATCGAAAATATCTCCAATGCGATAATCGTATAGCCACGGAAATATTAAAGGACAATAATTGTCGTTGAGCCATTGCTTCGATAAGCGATTCGAAACGTGATAATGCGATACGACAAAATAAATGGAACGAACTCACCTTAATCATGAACGTCGTTCGTTTTGTCGAAAGAAGTAAAATAATTCCGTGAGTTACAAATGTCCTGCCATGAACAGAATATTCGAAATGCGATTCGATTAGCGATTAAGATAATTCCATGATTGTCATAATATCATGATTAATCATAATAATGGTTCTTTCACATTAATACGATAATGATAGCGATAATTGGATAATTCGAGAAATAGATTAATGCGACAGGTTGGTACATAATCAAAATGACGATAAGATAATGCTTGATTCGTTCAGCTAATGCATTAAGTAGGAGAGCTGCTTTGTCGCTGAATGGCGTCGGGATTTCCAGTTAGCGGTTCTGTTCGATTTGTCCTCGAAATTACCAAGTGGTTGGTTATATTCGATTTGTCATCGGAATCGTCGAATTATGTAGTGAGAGTTTACTGATCTTCTGTGAAGACGTATGGACGAATGAATCGAGCGAAGCAAATAGGGAGTGATATGAATGAACGACGGGTTCAACATTTTGTATGGTAGCCGATTTCGCTGACGTCGGGATAACCATTTTGTAGTGCACTGGCGAGCGAATGCACAGAAGAATGATTGCGTTCGATTCTACGTCGAAATTACCAGTTAATTGTAAGCGTTCGATTTTTCGTCAGCATCAGGAAACATCCTGAGAACGGCGGGATCACCATTATGTATGGTGGCCAATTGTGTTGACGTTGGGCTCACCATTATGGATGGTGGCCAATTTTGTTGACGTAGGGCTCACCATTATGTAGTGTGCCTATAATTGCGTGTTCTTAAGCTCGATTTATAAATCAGAAGATAAACTCCAAGTATCGTATACATTTATTCGAGGCACACCACATACAGACCGAGCAGATACACTAGCGAGCGAATATGTGAATATGCGAATGAGCGAAGTGGAGAAGCGAATAGGAGAAGGCTGTTGAGCCAACTCCTTGGATTACAATGCAAGCGAGTGAGCGAAGCGAATTGGAGAAGGCTAGCGAGCCAACTCAAAGAGATAGAGCATGACTAAGAATATATAGTCAGACAATAATAAGACAGACATATGACAAGCGAAATAGGTATGCACACACATGAATAAGAGCAACGAATGATTGACAAGGTCAAATGCAAGCGATACAAATCATGTGAGTCCATGGGAAAATTACGAGATTAACATTAAAGCGAAAAGGATGAGTAAGTGCGTAAGCGTAAGCAATGCTCAGTCGTATAAGCTCATACAAAGCAGATAATAAAAAATACCAATGGTACATATAAGTTGTTGCTAAGCGAATGGCTTGGTTAAATAAATTAATCGAAAGGGCTTAACCAAGTTAGATGTGAGAGAAGTGAAATATATGTGGAGGCACTACACATTGATAGATGTAGTGACCATCAAGATTATGTTTGAACATTGTGATAAACCTCATTATTGTGATAGAAGATGAATCGGTCGTTTACTTATGTTCTTAGTATCGAGTAAAACCAATGAAAATAGATGTCAGCATACCATTCACAAGGGTTCAGATGTATTTTATGAAAATATGGGAGTTTGTAGGAAGCGATGCACGATTCTCCATCTCTGATTCTGCACAATTTTTACCGAAATCATTGCCAATTGGTTTAACTATAATGTTAGAAATGTCAATTATGAAATATTGATCTATTTATTCGTTAATGTTGTTGCGCCGTGGTAATGTGGATAACCAGCTCACAACACGGAATACCTTGGTATTATCAAAAATCCGGATTATATCGAGTTAATAAAGGAAATTCAAAGTAAATCCTCAATGAAAACTGAGTTAATAATAATATAAGGTGTCTATGAAGTATAGAGATAGTTATCATTTAAAATATTTATTTTTGTAATAATTCAATTGACTAGGTATATTCTTGGATATAAATCGGCATTTGTTCAAGTCAGCTATAACAAAGCTGAGACATCTATCTTCTCAATCAAATGATGCGAAATATTCTCGGTTCAAATAGGTTAAGCAACCACTGAAAACCTGAAAGCAGCGGACAATCGATCCTTTCCATTGTAGAACTCCTTGGTAGTGTAGATCCACAACCCTATAACTAAAAATCAAATCCAGGACTCTTCATCTGTAAAAAGCAGAAGCTCTAAGAGTTTAGAGAAAACACAGTTTGAGTTTCTCCTCAGAGTATGCACATTTGATATGTCCTTTCATTTTTCCGTGAAACAATTGGATCCAGAGAATGAATTTTATCCTCGTTTCCATGTTCTGTTGTGAAATTAACATCATCTAAGGTTTTGAGTATCCGATATCCATCATTTATATTGTTGCGTAAAACAAAGTATCATACAATACAAAGAGTACAATCTCTGAACTAGTCAGTATTAATTTTGCCCTGTCATAATCGGAAGTGAATATACATCTAAAAAGGTGATCCCAACTAGGCTCCCATATCATTATCGTCTACTTGAAAGTATAACAGATCGTTAAATTGGAACTGAACTTTTTATATGTATTGAATTGGTAACTCTCTGAGTTTAACCTATGGTATAAATATGAGCTGTGTGTACTGCCTAACATCGTATACAGTTGATCCTTTAGAATAGGCTCCAGTACACTAGCAACAAACCAGGTCAATTTATGAAATGGACAGACAGTCACGGAGATAACTGAACTCATCGGTGTATAGAATTCGTGGATTTTGGCTTGTTTGTAAATGAATGGTTTGAGCACAGCGTAGGTAGCATAACTCATCTGTCCTGAAAAATTTTCAAGTTGTAATGTCACTTCTCGTTTTATACCTCTTACATTTTTGTTATATTACGTTATAAAAATTATCATTAAATCTTCTAGAACTGTCGTTTGAATTGCTGATAAATGCTTGCTAAGACGTAGATTTATCAACTATATTCCTCACTGTCGGATAACTGACAATTCGCGAATTTTAAAATATAATCATGATTTAAAACAACCAATATGATTGCCTCGTATATAATTGAAAAATCAGCAATCAACAAACGTATCGACCCTGACCCAATTTATCAACCGATCAGGAAAATCATAGGTGACAGGATCAAAAACAGATCAAAAAGGGGGTAACAATCAAAAGGAAGGTACAAACAACGAGATATTTACGGTCAACAACAACCAATCAAGATCGACGTTGGCAGAACAAGCTACAGGTCAAAAGTGGAAAAATCCGAATGCTTCACTTCTATCTGAAGTTTGTGCTGATGATGTTGTTTAGAAGAATAATGAAAGCTCCATAACCGAAACATCCAGCTCAGAGAACCAAACAACACAACACAAAAAACATTCTACTGCTGCGTCAACATAAACAAACATTTCTATCTTTCAATATTAGAATATATCAATAAGCTTTTTAAGATTTAATACACTGAATAATTCATTAAAATGACTAGACATAAAAGTGAAAGAACAAAGTCAGAACAGATCACATTTTACACGACAGATTATTCTATGAAATCTTTTCTATAATTAATAGAATCGAGTATTTAAATTCAAGAATTTTCAATGCTTTTGTAAAATAGTGGTTTGTTAAGCATCATAATTTACCACATAAGTATATGGACATTTCAGAACAGGGCATTTTCACCATAGTTGATATAGATCTTTTTATAGGTTGTTATCAATAATCAATCAGAAATTATTTGTGATTCTCAACGTTAATGTTGTACATATCTGCCAGTTTTTATATAGGCACTCTAGTCATACCTTTTAATTTAATTAGCAGTCTATAGAAATACTGTCAACATTGTCTGACAGTCTCCTAGTCTGTCTGTATTTAATTAGATAAGCAATTTTGATACCTCATAGTGTTAACGTCTACTCATGCCTCTGGTGAATTTTGTTGTCGCTCAATGGTTTAAGTTATTCATATTTCTGAAATACTAGTTTTATAAACATTTATCTCACATATTGACCTCTTTCTAACACATAGCCTATTCCTTATCTTACCATGGAATGAAGAGACAATCGAATCATCTGAATGGTGAAAGTTAACTGATCGTGTAGAAAGTGGAATAATTATTGTTATGTTCGGCTAGTGAATATTTAATTGTTCGTATTCATTAAATATTTTGATGACGAATATGTAGATTATGTGAGCAACCTCGCAAAGGAATACTTATTGATCATTCTTTTCTATCATCAATTCAAAATTCACAGTATTTTAACAAAAGATTGCTTCGATTTCAAACGAATATCTTTATATCTGTGACTAAAGAACGGCTAATATGCAGTTAGTATGATGATAAAAGTTACAAACACTAACGAAAAATAACACGGTGCATTAAACGAGGCAAGTGGAAATATCTGATCTTGAATGATGCTCTCCTGGAAAGTGATATTTATAGTTTTTAGTTTAAGTTTGCCGAAAAAATGGTTGAAAAGAATTTCGTGCTGTCTTCATTTAATCTGCTGAATAACATTTTAACAATTTCACTATATGTTACTTTTCATTAATCATAGCAGTATAACAATAAATACATTAATTAATATCGCAATTATTAAGAATTTCTAGGATATCAACGTTGTAGAATAGTTTGAACTATTTATTTGCTGATTGTGTGAGTTATAGTAATGGTTTTAGATTTACCAAAACTACATACACTAATTTTTCTGCATATTTGACACTTGATGCAGTACACGATTCCGTGAGGGTTCTGTACGCTAAAAGGTCAAGGTTGCTTGACGTATTAACCGTCATCGAGTAGAAAAGTAAACAGATTTTCAGTGAAGAACACTCTAAAGAGAAAAAATTCTTCATCTGTTAAAAACTTAACTGTGAACTCACACTAAAAGACTTTCCACTTCTAAAAAATGGCTGAGGATTTATTCATTTTTCACAAAATAAAAAGTTTGGGAAATATGGAATTGATTTAACGATGACTTTGAATATATTTTTCTTCTTGCAGTTTTCTACGATAATATGAGACTGATCTGTGTGACCAAGTTTATACTCGAATAGCACAGTGCGCAGACACTAGATCCCGTTATATCAAATGCCCAATTAACGAACAAACAGAGAATCAGAAAAAGTGATAAACATTACTGTATTCCACAATTAAAGCGCTAACCTTCAGTGACACCAGAGCAAAACCCCAATAAAAGTTGAAGAGATTACTTGTGTGATAATCAGTAAACTAAGTTTTTGTTTGTCTTAACTCAGTGACCAATCGCATTTTCACCACTACAGGTCAAATGCTATCAGTTCAGAAGTAAAGATAAGCCATGTAGGCGTGTTACAATTCTAGTTAGTATAAGTCAGGACTGATGAAAATTTTCTTAAAATCACGCTTATTCATTGATGGTTCTTCTAATTTTCCATTTGAAACACAGTCAGTAAAGACAATGTACATTTCATTTTATTACATGGTTTTTTTCAAAATATTAATACATTTCCTGGGCTCGAAATTGGACATACAAGGATGAAATGATGAAAAAGTGTTTTCCATTCAAATTGTATCTGAAATAACTATAGAAGTTATTGTCTTTTCCAATTGTATTAACCTCTTGATTCAATAAGTAGCGTCACATTTGTTTGCCCTGATTTACCAACGACGGATTATATTTTGATTGGAGTTATAATGTATAGGTAGTCTTGCGAATGTTACCCATTACTGTTTAGAATTATCAATCGAATAGTGCGTGCTGTTGATAGACGAATAGATAGGAATGAATAAAATATGTTTAGGTGCTGAAAAGAAAATTGGTTTTACACTGCTCATCATTCATCAGTTGTATGTGGAGTTTCATTTAGTCTTCAGTGCTTTTATCATATAAGAAAATATTTCACACATTTTGAATGATTCAATTCAAATACTATAGTGATTAGAATTATCGGCAGCCTCAGTCAATTATGATCACGTGTTTACTGGCTAACTTAAAATCACTATCAAATTATGAGTATAAAAGCGTTTGAATGCCAAAATGCGAAAGAAATAACTCTTATGAACTATGTTGAAATTGGTATAAGCGATGACGTTATTACATTTAGCTTGTTCGGCTGTATTAGACTCCTGTATTATATGTCATAATAGTGTTGCTTAATCTAATTAATTCATTTAACAATATAATGCATAGCTATTCATAGATTTCAACGTTTTTAGTGTGTATTGCATTGCACAAAAAAATGACAATCACTAAAATAACACACCTCTTCTGAGCAGCACAAAAGTTACGAATGAATACAACTTGTAGTAAAAGCCATCATACAAATTTAACAAATAAACGCTTGATTAGTAGCCAAATGAAACATTCGTAAATGCACATGAGATGGATTAGTGTACTGTGAGAGAATCAATCAAGAACGTTTAGATGATGTGATCTATCATGTAGTAATTGACAATAAAATAGAAGAGTTTTAAAAAAATTATTACCGATTGCCAAACTCATTCAAGTGGAAAACATTAAAAATTAATTAGTGTTGGCTAATGTGGTGATGATTATTTAAAGGATTCAGGTACTGAATATAATAGTAATAATGTTTTATAAGTGGTGTTTTATTTGAATGTCAGAAGAATAAGTGTATGAGATCAGATATGTCAGGTAACAATAATGATTGACTCATGACTTGAATGAAACTCAACAATCACCACAACTCTATAATGCGAATCATGGAAATGTGCTCACTAGTGACTAGCTTCGTGAGGAAGTTCTTGGAGTTCTATCGAGAAGTCATGACCAGTTGACTTTAATCCTGTTTGGGGTTTGTGAGGCAGTCATCCATCGAAGACAAGGAGTGAAGTTGCACGAAATCCTTAGATCGATTGAAGTTAGAAATTCATGCCGTTAGATGCCGGCTCAGTGGTCTAGAGGCCAGGTGTTCGTGCGCGAGACCAACGGTCATGGGTTGGATTCCCATGAGGATGTGCACTGCTGACGAGCTGCATACTAGAACAGATCGGCCGTCTACTGCATGCAGGTTTCTATTGATGGTTTAAGAATGATCGGTTCATGAGTTCGATGAAACGTATGTTCTGTCAGTTGACTGTACTGGGGTGTACTGTCAAGCATATGTTTTGCCGGAGAGCTGATATATCATGGTCTAACACCTACTCTCAACGCAGAATGATTTGGAAAAGACTATCTTAAAAATAACACACCTCTTCATGCCCCCACACATTTGAGGTGTCGTTAGTAAATTGATGTTTTTACAATTATCGATTCTTGATTTCAACAGGAAATCCATTTAATTTATTTAGTGCTCGATGTTTGAAATATTCAATACGATTTACTATGAAATTCATACAAAACGAAGATCTAATATCTTTGTTCTTATAGGAAGTAAATACTGTTGGTAACAAATTTGTTTTTTGATTGCTGAAGTAAGATTTTTATAACATTAATAAATGTTGAAGAAATTTGCAACCTTCATTTTTTTGTCACATGTTTTCGTTGTATATAACAGCAAGTCGAATTACTAACCGCTTATTTCGAATGAAGTACATTTTACTGAAACAGTTTAACTGTACAAACTCTTAGCTATAGGCAAAATTATACATCTGAGATGTGTTGGTTTGGGTTGACTTTCATGGTTGTTGTGAACTAACTACGTTTATATACTCTGCTTATAAACAGTTACATAACTTTTCACATATATTCGTTTTCTGGTTTATTTCCACACTAAAATGGGTAAAACAAGTTTTGAATGTTTTCAAAACCATATCTCATTCACATTCTGACAACAGTTTATGAAGACACAAAGTGTTAAGTGTCCATCATTGCTTCTAGAATCAATAACAGCACTCCAGCTCACCTTATTGATTATCACTACTGTCTGTCACAATTTGAAATTTCATTAGTTTATTTTACAAACCCTTTCCCTTCAACTTCATCAGTTTTCAGATATGCTACTAATGTATACAATTATAGTGGACAAAAATGTTATTTCATTTCAAGAGAAATCCCCTCCTAACATACACTTTGGGGATTTTAAGTTTGGAAACGAACAATAAGCTTCACTAGCTTGCGCTCTGATATATGTAGCCATTGACAAATGCTGCGTCTCCAAAATTCACTTGCTGTATCCAGGAGTGGGAATTCACTGATATCCTTCAGAGAAATTGATTGTTCATGTATGTGGAGACTAGTTAGCCATTTTTTGGTGATCCAGGTGGTTGGAGTTGACTACTTTTGAAAATAAGACATTCACTTTCTTAATAAACGTCTGTCGACAGCTCTTAATTGCTCTCAATAACATGAAGACATTTTGTATGAGGTGAAAAGTTTCTGGCTGGCAAAAACGTTGGTTTGAAACACTAGACGCAAATTTAAGTACAAATAAACAATAAAATGCGAATATTTATGATTATTTCGTATGAAATAACTAGTAAGTTTAGGAGAAGGTTAGTTATAATTGAACTGGACAAAGATGCAGAAGAAGTAATATCTTGCAAAATATATCAATGGAATCTGAGAAGTATGCGAAAGCCCTTGTGTGACTTCAGACTGAATCTGCTCGAAATGTTGAATAATACTACTATATTCAAAAGTAATATTTTGAAGTGAATCTTGCTGTTATCTTTTCTGCCAATGGGTTGATTTTTGTATGGCTGAATCCCATTAGTTGATTCAAAATTGGTAGAGAACATTTTTACATTATTTTGTTTCCTGTACTTATTTTAGTATGCAGTCAATCAGAATGTCTTCAGGTTTCACTTCACTGATTTATATCGACTTGATCGTAAGCGTCCAGTAAATTCGATCATTCTTCGAACGTGTATGACACAGTGAGAGTTGTGCATGAGTGTTGATTAAGGTTCGAATCTTCGCAGCCTTCCTGAGTTTTCGATAGTAATATATTTGTAACCTTTATCAGTGCGTACTGTCACAAAATCCCTTCCATCATCATTTATTTACAGTGCGGTCTGAGTGAATGGAATTTAAATAAATGTTTCAATACCTGGATTAAAGGTAATATGAATTAATAGGAGCTGAGCAATGGGATTTTCTAATTGCAAGTTTGATGCTGACGATTTATGATCACAACGAATTTCAATCAAATCCATTGAGACATGAATTTTCAAACAATATTTTGATTTTCACTTTTAGGCATTACAAGTTGTTTGAAGTCGACGATGACATAACGAAATAAATGGATTCAAGTAAGTCTACGAAAATGTTTGCCGTTGCTCGCTTCAAAATGAGACATGGAACAATTTTATATGAACGAAAGGTTTATTTTGATTGTACTGATTTAATCTATTTTTTAGTTCAGTAAGATTGTTTTATGCAATAGCGTTCTATACGATTAATTTTCTTTGATAGAAGGATTTAAACTCCAAGGAGTTGAAATCAATTAAGATAGCTTAGAAACCCGACTACTAGGTAGTCATATCCGCATAAAACTCCAGTCTACTGAAAATGAATGTCTGAAATTAGTATGATCTTGGGTATGACTCTATTGCGTTTTTCTCACTGGTAATTGTTTGATTTCGTAAATCTTAGTGTTAGTGGGACATAAATGGAATTAATGCACGACTACGTTGCTGCGCGCTGATTGGCTAAATTCCTATCCAATCAGCGCCTGATCGAAGCTTGGAGAACAGGATAGAAAATTCTCGTATTATTAGCTGCATGCTGATTGGTCAAATCCAATCCAGTCGATCACGTGAATTTTCTTCCAGAAGCTTTCTCATGTAAAGGCTATAAATAGACTAGCGTTGTATTTATTTTTGCCTTCTTGCTTTCTTTGCCTTGGCTTCCGCCATCACCTCCGGCTTCTTATTCTTTGCTATTTTGGAATATAATCTTTCCCGTTCAACCGTGTTTTGATTTGGGTTACTTGTCCAGTGTTTTTGTGTCACGAATACTAAGCAATAAGATTTAGCCGGGAATTATCTACACAACCGTTACAACAGTGGCGACGGAGAAAAAGGAAAAAAATTTCAAGATGCCTATTTCAGATGATCAGCTTAACCGAATACTACAACAACAGCAAGCACAATTAGATGCACAAATGCGGTTGTTGGAGACCCTAACTCAACAGCTCAACATCCAGTGTTCGAGTCCACATACTATTTTAAATACGTCTTGTGAAGCAGTGCCAAACAGCATACCAGAATTCGTCTGTAATCCTGAATGTGGAAATACTTTTCTGACGTGGTTCAAACGTTGGGAAGATACATTTAGAATTGAATTCGGTAAACAAGACGATGCTTGGAAGACTCGATTGTTGCTGCGTAAGTTGGGAAGTGATGAGTATGCACGTTACGCTGACCACATACTACCGAAGTTACCTCGAGAGCTCAGTTTCGAGGAAACAGTAACTCAGCTATCAGATATTTTCGGCGAATCATCATCATTGTTTAGTATTAGATATCATTGTCTAAATCTGGTGAAACACGAAGATGATGAATATACGGTTCTTTCAGACGTCGTCAACAGAGAATGTGAACGGTTCAACTTACGCTCGTTGACGGAAAACCAATTTAAATGCTTAATATTCATCAAAGCTCTTCAGTCACCGCAAGATGCTGAAATCAGAACTAGACTTTTGATTCGAATGGACCAAGACCCGAACGTTACACTCAAAACGTTGATAGATGAGTGTAAACGACTACAAAGTATCAAACACGACAACATTTTGATCGAACAGGTAAATTCCAATTTAACCAGCAGTAGTGTTAATGATATTACTAGGTTAAAAGTTCAGAAGCCGATAGCATCTCGTAACAAACCAACGACGGCATGTTGGTTATGTGATGATTGGCACTACGTACGATTTTGTCCATTTAAAAAACATAAATGTCAGATGTGCCATAAACGTGAACATAAAGAAGGCCATTGCCAACCAAATCGTACGTCTAAGCGCAAGAAGAAGCACAAACGTACTCGACATGTGGTGAAATTAGCCGAGTCTAAATCACTTTCTCTGGTAGCTGCTTTTCAAACAGACTATAACGTTCGGAGAAAGTATGTGACTATCCAGATGAACGGTGCATCAACTCGTTTTCAAATCGACACGGCATCTGATATCACCTTAATGTCTAGAGAAACGTACAACTTGCTGGGAAAACCGCCAATGAAGCCGTCTAAGAAAACAGCTAAAAGCGCTTCAGGTGGTGTGTTAAAACTGGTTGGTGAGATGCAGTGTGAATTTTTCTTCAATGGAACAAAATGTACAGGAATATGCTATCTGACAGAACGGCCAAACCTTGATCTTCTTGGTCTAGATATGCTAGAAAAACTGGGAATAATGGATGTACCCATTAACAGTGTCTGCAGCGTATCGTGTTCATCATTGGACACCCCGATACTTGAAAAGAAGACAGGTGAAAGGTTATAATATAAACGGAAGAGGAAGTCAGCCTCTGTTTTTCATAATAGCCTTGGCCGCTGTACGAATATGAAAGCTCACCTACCAGCGAAAAAAGATGCCAAACCTACTTCACGTCCGAGACGCCCTATACCATATGCTGTTCATGAGCCTCAACAAAACTTATCGGTGGGGAAGCAGCCCAATCGACGGTTGTTTAAAGATACGGCTCCAACAAAGCAGGCGGCTCGTAAGAGTACGGGTGGCAAGGCACCCAGGTCGCAGTTGGACTCTAGCACCAGATCCTACGAATCTTCTCAAATGGGAGGTGTTAGTGGGACATAGATGGAATTAATGCACGACTACGTTGCTGCGCGCTGATTGGCTAAATTCCTATCCAATCAGCGCCTGATCGAAGCTTGGAGAACAGGATAGAAAATTCTCGTATTATTAGCTGCATGCTGATTTGTCAAATCCAATCCAGTCGATCACGTGAATTTTCTTCCAGAAGCTTTCTCATGTAAAGGCTATAAATAGACTAGCGTTGTATTTATTTTTGCCTTCTTGCTTTCTTTGCCTTGGCTTCCGCCATCACCTCCGGCTTCTTATTCTTTGCTATTTTGGAATATAATCTTTCCCGTTCAACCGTGTTTTGATTTGGGTTACTTGTCCAGTGTTTTTGTGTCACGAATACTAAGCAATAAGATTTAGCCGGGAATTATCTTAAAGCAAGCGTTACAACACTTAGTTTGAATATTCCAGTCATGAATAATATGTGTTCATAGAATTAAAGTGTTTTGAAATATATATTTTATTTTGTACAGTAGTGCGCACGTATATGAAACATGCAAATAGCTGGATATTATAATAAGCAGAACTGATTCAAGTGTTGAGAATCTTGTGTCGAATACAAAATTTCGATCTATCCTCATGTAAGCATACATTCGAGTTATTGAGAATGTGTCATTCTCTGTTCACCATGAGTTTACTTCTCTTTGAAATTTAAGGCTTCACAGGTTGATCATTTTAAAGTATTCAGAAAAATAATAGTATAACGGAAGGGATGGTTTGTCCGTCAGTCATAAATAAATCTAACTCACACCACACTGAAAATAGAGACATGACCATTAGAGCATTTGATTGCATTTTTTATGATGACGAAAGTTTCTCATGTATTACTTCGTCATATCATAGGTTTGAGATTAACTGAAGAAATGATACGTCAGATGAAACCATCACTTAATTACTCACCTAATTAGGTTATATTTTTACGGAGTTAAGCTCACTTGTCGTCATTTTGCAACAGAAATAATGAATGAGTAATTGAAGCTTGTGATTGCATGTGACGGATTGCGAAATTCTAATGCAGCTTCTTATCATATGTCATGTTTAACATGATTGTTTAAACTAAACCGCAGCTTAAACTTCGGATAGAAGTGAAGTGTTTGAATTTCTCCATGTTTGACCTGTAGCTTATTCTGTTAACCTTGATCTTGATTGGTTGGTGTTAACCTTAAATCTGTCGTTGTTTTAATCTGTGTTTGTGGTGGTGTTTTGTTCTCTGAGCTGGATATTTTGGTTGTGGAGCTTTCATTGTTCTTCTGAACAACATCATCAGCACGAACTTCAGATAGAAGTGAAGCATTCGGATTTTTCCACTTTTGACCTGTAGCTTGTTCTGCCAACGTCGATCTTGATTGGTTGTTGTTGACCGTAAATATCTCGTTGTTTGTACCTTCCTTTTGATTGTTACCCCCTTTTTGATCTGTTTTTGATCCTGTCACCTATGATTTTCCTGATCGGTTGATAAATTGGGTCAGGGTCGATACGTTTGTTGATTGCTGATTTTTCAATTATATACGAGGCAATCATATTGGTTGTTTTAAATCATGATTATATTTTAAAATTCGCGAATTGTCAGTTATCCGACAGTGAGGAATATAGTTGATAAATCTACGTCTTAGCAAGCATTTATCAGCAATTCAAACGACAGTTCTAGAAGATTTAATGATAATTTTTATAACGTAATATAACAAAAATGTAAGAGGTATAAAACGAGAAGTGACATTACAACTTGAAAATTTTTCAGGACAGATGAGTTATGCTACCTACGCTGTGCTCAAACCATTCATTTACAAACAAGCCAAAATCCACGAATTCTATACACCGATGAGTTCAGTTATCTCCGTGACTGTCTGTCCATTTCATAAATTGACCTGGTTTGTTGCTAGTGTACTGGAGCCTATTCTAAAGGATCAACTGTATACGATGTTAGGCAGTACACACAGCTCATATTTATACCATAGGTTAAACTCAGAGAGTTACCAATTCAATACATATAAAAAGTTCAGTTCCAATTTAACGATCTGTTATACTTTCAAGTAGACGATAATGATATGGGAACCAATCAAGATCGAGGTTAGCAGAACAAGCTACAGGTCAAACGTGGAGAAATTCTAATGCTTCACTTCTATCTGAAGTTCGTGCTGATGATGTTGTTCAGAAGAACAATGAAAGCTCCACAACCAAAATATCCAGCTCAGAGAACAAAACACCACCACAATCATCCACCTGAGCTACAAGTTTTCTCCACCATCTCATAATCTGTGTTTCGATTGTATCCCCCTTTTGATCTGTCCCTTGATTCTATGTCGCCTATGATTTTTCTGATTGGTTGATAGATTGAATCAGTGTCGATGTGTTTGTTAATTGTCAATTGACCTGATTCCCAAACTCCTAAAAATTCTCTATTTTTCTTTGTGCTCCCCCTATCTAGTATTTCCACATTGTTCCAAACGAATGTATGACCATATTGTTCGTGTGTATTGTACAAGCCAAGCGTTGTCGTGGCGTTTGACTGCTAATAGGTGTTCACGTAAACGGAGCTAAAGAGGACGTCCACTTTGTCCTATGTAGTGTTTTTCAGCAATTTATTTTGTAGATGATATTTGGTTTTTCTTCCTTTGTTATTTTGCCTTTGGTCTACATAGGATTGATTGGAGTGATTCTGTTGGTTTGTGTGCCACACCTATTCCAAATGATCTCAGTAGTTGTGATATATATTATGTATGGTAGGATGATCCGTTTGTTGGTTCCTGTACTTGATTTCGCTTCTGTTGACGATTTCAGTCTATGTTTTTTGATGATGACATTACTTCCTTCCTTCCTTACGTACTTACTTAACTACGTATTTCCTTAGGTAATCACTTATTTACTAACTTTCTTACTCACCTATTTGCTTTCCTATTTTACTGGTACCCAAGTAGAGAATAAGCCGCTAACCAGCAATCTACAACCTACCCTTTCACAGACAGTTAATCCTCCAGAGGTTGAATGTTTAGGATCGTAACAACTAATTATTTTTTTTACAGTGATGACTGCCTCAGTTTTTCACGATGAATCTTTATTTAAGATTACCTAGGTTTTAATTCAATGAGATAATTTTTCAGTGTAATATTTAATCTATTTTGCAGTGTAATATCCTATTTAACATATTACCAGCCTAATTTCACTGTGGCATTTATTGAAGAAATAATACTCTTGATATTAAGTTAAACTGAACTCTGTTCAAAATGACATTCCGCATACAAATTTGATAGAATTTCATCTATATATTTTTTCTCTAAATATTTGTCAAATATGTGTACAAATCAATATGTAAATGAGAATACTTTAAATTAGGGTCGTCGCATTTTGTATCAGTCTTCTTTATGCTTACTTATCGTCATGAGGATTTTCATTGTTCCTCATTCCCAAGTATAGAAAGTAGGATGAAACGCTTACAAAACATTTCCTCCGAATAATAATTAAATTTCTATAATTTCGTCTTTTTTATAGTTGACAGGATTGCATCAAATTATGATTAGAGAGACTTTCCATCAAATGGTTATTGAAGTTAATGCATTTGTCTTTTGCATTTTTACTCACCTTTATCAACCATGTTTCATATTGCAATCAACTTAGAAATTTATCAGTTGAACAATATGACTGTTAGAGGAAAGAAGTTGTCTTCCATTTCACGAACAGACATTTAGACCCCGCGTACGATATACAGTTCAACTAATTAATTTTCTTTTCATTAAACATCTTATTAACATGGAGTTCGTCCAAGTGATTTTAAAAAAGTTAGATAGTTTACGAACCACTGAAAAATAATGGTAATTTTATATTAACATGAGTCGGTAAATGTTTTTCCCCAGACCCTTTGAAAGCAACTTGATATTTCTAGTTATGATAACACATTCTAAATCTCATGCTTGCAAGATAAATGGGTAATTCTACTCGATATAAAAGTAGGTTACACAACAAGTCTTTGTGACCATGCAAAGTATGGGTTCAACACGTTATTGCAATCATTTTTGTAGACGAGAACAACTACAATTGGAAGACTTATGCTATGAATTTCATGTGAATTGTAACAGTTAGTCATGTTCAAATCTAATGCGTATGAACCACACACTGATGCTCAAACTCTTACCGACCAGAGAAAAAGCACAAGACACTATTTTGTAAGCAGTGGTATAGTTTTTAAACTTTTTTGCTTAGTTTGTTCACCATTATTTTCGTTCAAATAATCTAGTTTCACTAATAATTCAATGATATCACACATCGATTTAAGTTTGACATTTATTAAATATGACTAATCTTCTGCACTGTGACAACTAGAACTATTTTATTGATCATTTTGGGAATACATGGAATTCCAGAGCTAATGATATGCGTTTTTTTCTTATATCGTAACTAATTAAGATTAGGGCCAAATATCTCTAGGATCGTCTACATACTACAGTAATGAGCTGTATTTGAACAGCCACTGAGTTCATTTTTCCAGTTAAATTAAAAACTGATTTGCTTTATTTTTAATGGAAAATACGTTATCAGATAACATTTATAAAAGACGGTAATGAAAAAACCACATTTACTGAAGTATACTGAGCAATTTTGCTGGTTCTGATTAGAGATACATGAGGAATCACTAACTGAGAACAGGAAAAATAAACATATTTACTTCATCACTTCAGTTTGAACTGTGAACAAAGAATACACAATTCCATTAAATACAAATCTTAACAACGGTCATATTTCTTTCCTCCTTGTTTCGTTACGTACCTATTTCTGTTACTTCCAGTGGAGAATAAACTGCCAACAAGCAATCTCCAACTTACTCTATCCCCGTCTCTCCCTTCCAGCTAATCTTAATTGATACTCATTCTTTTTCCCAATGACTGCTTCAAATTTTCAGCGCAATGTGTATTTCGGGAACCTTCTTTTCCTTAACCCTTGGGGATTGTAAATAAGGGTTTGCTTCGAAATACATTCGGATGATGGCCTTTTTAGTTGACCAAGTTTTCGCTCAATACATTAGAACTGTTTTAAATTTCATATTGAGATTCTGACTTTGGTGTTGGTTGAGACTTGTTTTAAGTTGCAGATGTTAAGTTGTAGGTTTACCAGTTCATACCTTTACATCTGTATCAAATCCACCTCGTTTATCAATGATACTGCTAAATATGTAAACCTTTTATCGTTCCAAATCATACTCATCAGCAGAAATGTGTCTCATAATTTGTACAATCCTGTTCACCAACAATAACGGTAATTGTGAAAGTGATCTGCAATTAAGTAATTTAAAACGGAAAATTTTCACAAGAAACGCATTTTTACCAGATCAAAGTTTAAACACAAATCGATTTACATTTTCACAATTACTACACTATTTGGCATTCTCCTCAAATTTAAGCACTAATTTCTGTCATTGTTCGACAGCTAGGTTACTCAGCTCTTTGTATAACAAATATCTGACAGATAACTTGAAGGATGAATCTCACGAAGGATGACTGTGAGATGAAAAATATAACACAATTATATGAAATTCTGTATATGTTCCTTAGTGCCAGTTTATTCATTCTTATCACATAGCTAAAAAATGTACTCTTGTAAATACTGTTTCACAATTCTATTATCAAAAAGAAGAAACAAGAATTATTATTTCAAAAACTCTAATAAACTCCCCAGAAGTCTTTGTTGACTTTGATCATAGGAATGGCTATATGTCTTTTCAAACCATGTAAATCACTTATCCGACTCGTATACAAGAAATCTTAGTCGCCATTATTACAGATCTACCTTACTCTCAGTTAACAACAACCAATGGCAGATAAAGCTCGGTGTGATGAAGGAATGTGAGAAGAGAGAGAGACCTTGAATGACATGGATCAAAATCGTTTGCAATGGCGCAAGTGCATCCGGTCGTTGTGCTCTCTCAAATCCTAATCTTCTGGATTCGTCAGCACCTCTACCTTTGTCTTTCTAACCTTATCTCACTGAATTATACTTCTTGAATAATGTCTTGAAACGCTAGTCTTCTTCATTACCATTAATACCTCTACTATCTTTATCACTATGGGATTTGATTTGACATTTGCATCTCTGTGCTAATGTGGTATGGCAACATGAACTTGTGTACATACGTACGAAGTTCTACGTTGCAACTGACTGAGATGAAGATCAACATGAAGACTGAAAAAAATTCACTGGATATAAATTAAACTTTTGCTTTCATCAAATCGACTTTTTTCCTACATAGAATCCATTCAATACAATTTTATGGTTCAAGAAGAACATGTTTGTTATTTTTTCACACATATGCTGTAGATAGAATTAAGTGATGAATATGTTAGAGTGAAATGAATAATTCGTAATCTCGAAGTTAAATTGATTGTGTAGACAGCACTAAAATAGATTATTAGAAAATAATGTATGAAGAAATATTAATACAGTGAAATCGCTAAACATTGAGACGTTCACAAAGCGCCATAACATAGCTTACTTTGATTTTTTGGCTGAAATAGTTTTTATATTATTTTGTGGATGGTCAAATAAAAAATAGGCTTCAATAACTGTGTTGCAAATTGGTTTAACTATAATGTTTGAAATGTCAGTTATGAAATATTGATCTATTTAGTCGTTGATGTTGTCGCATCGTGGCAATGTGGATAACCAGCTCACAACTCTGAATACATTGGTATTATCAAAAATCCGGATCATATTCAGTTAATAAAGGAACTTCAAAGTAAATCCTTAATGAAAACTGCGTTGGTAATGATATAAGATATCTATGAAGTATAGTGACAGTTTTCATTTGAAATATTTATTTCTGTAATGAGTCAATTTACTAGGTATACTCTTGGATATAGATCGGCGTTTGTTCAAGTCAGCTTTAAAAAAGCTGAGATACATAGCATCTCACGTAAATCATGCTAGATATTATCGCTTCAAATAACAATGTATATGAAGTGAACACTTTTAAATTAAAATGTTAGAATAGTTAAATTTTCATTCGATTGGTCTACTTACAAATTTTTAATGTAGCAAGTACGGCATCAAACACAGAATACAATAAATTCATTTGTATTGTGTTACTTGTTCGTCATTTTAATGCGAGGCAATTTAAATTGATTGTTTCAAATTATAATCATATTTTGAAATTCGTAAACTAAGAATTGTTCAACAATGAAGAATAAAAGATTTAGGGATGTAAATATAGTTGAGAAAAGCATGTTATATGATTTGATTGAGATCGCAAATTCTAAGAAGCAGCCCAAACAATAAATTCTTCCTTCCTACTAACTCAAAGACAATATACTATTGTTAATATCTAAGCTTCTAAACTGAGATATCTTTTCAAATGTTCCTCGAAGTGATATTATTACGGTGATATAGCATAGTTTTATAATCCTAACTTTACCAGCACTTTAATGGCCTCTAATTAACACATTTTCATCTCATTTTATTTTGACAACATATAGTATATGAAATGAAAATGATCTATTGTCTAAATGTTTCAAATGGAATGTATTTAATTAATCTATCTTCATAATCTTAGTGTTACTGGAATTCAAGATTGAAAATATCTGTGTTTTGACGATTATACCTCGTGATATTTTTGGCATGACAATATAGATAATGAATTTAGAAAAATAACTCAGGAAACAACTTGTATTTTTTAATAATCGGACAAATAAAATTAGCAGGTTAATAAATCATCGAACTTGTACTTTTATCTCTAGTTTCTACAACTCTAAGCTAATAAAGGCACGCAGTAGAGATTAAACAATGTACAAGGATGCTACTAAGTATCTTCGGATAATTAGTAGGTGTGCTTTAGATAGTAAAACGCGTTATGTTAATGAAAATCAATGCGAAATGTTAATTCTGTAATCTGTTCGGAAAATATCTATTCAAACACAAGTCTATTTAATCACACATTGGAATTATTCTGTAAGTATGAAAAATGTTCAACTTAAGGACGAAGAATTCAAATCAGTCAATACAAAAGCAACCTAGTTTACGCAGCTAATCTTTTTTTCGCGATCTCACCGAAAAAGATATTAAAATTGTCAGTAGTATTCTTCATCTGTATAATTTTCTTTAAACTGATTTATTAGTTACACTCCCACTGTATACTTCAGTTCTAAACAGAAAATGGATTACATGTTTAGTAATTATTTGTTTTACTTCGTTGTGATGCGCTTGTTTACACATTTTTGAGGGTATCCCTTTTTATCTGGAAGCGTTATTTGAAATATGACACAGTTTGAACAAAAGTGATGAAGTAAATATGTTTAACTTTCCTATTCTCAGTTCGTGATTTCTCATGTCTTCCTAGGTTGGACCACCAAAATTATTCACCTATCTTTTGTAAAAGTGCTTAGTACACTTCAGTAAATGTAGTGGGTCAAAAATTTCCTTTCATAAATTCTAGCTGATAAAGTATTTTTGCTTCGTTATAAGGTAAATCAGCTTTTAGTTTACTTGGAAAAATGAACTCACAAGTGGTCCAAATACAACTCATTAGTGTAGTATGTAGACGATCCTAGAGATATTTAGTCCTTAACTAAATAAGTTATGATATAAGAAAAAAGGCATAGCGTTAGCTCTGGAATTCTATGTATTACCGAAATGATCAATCAAACAGATTTAGTGGTTATTATCAATCGTAATGAAAACGATTTATGGTTTTCAATCGATGTCAATCTTAACTCAGTTTGTGATATCACTGATATAATTAAGAAACTAAATTTTGTATATTCAAATGAGGGAAAATAAAGAATAATGGACAAAATAGGTTCAAAAACTTTCAAACTATGCTAGTATTTACAATATAATCTCGTGTGTCTTTTCTATACATACTTCTACTGAATTCATGAGCAAGCACCTGAAAAACAGATATGATCAATTATCACCAGTTTTATAAGTTGAATGGTCATATATCATTGCTTAACTATAATTATGAATTAAATGAACTTATTAGCATAATAAAAAACTTATCTGATATTCTATTGTTACCAGCACTTCTTCACGAGGTTATATAATTTTATTTATACCGTAACTTGAATCACTCTCCTTCTCTCTGACAATGTACGAACATTCAGTGCACCTATATTAATTGTTGCTCGGGTTGTGTGAAGGTGCATAGGCATCGTGACTTACAGAGAAATTCGACTTTCATCATGATATATAAAATTGCTTCTAAAGAAGATCTTCTAACTCCCACGGTGGAGTTTAACCAGTTTCGAATTAATTTTATTGATAAGTATTCGTTTAGCGATTTCTTATCACTCGATAAGGTCAGAGATCACATATCTCATGTACTCATTTGTCCGGGCTACGTATATGGTATAGAACTAGTTGGAGTACATAAGGTCCTACTGATCTAGACGTTAAATGACCGTGCGTAAAGCCGAAATGCGTGCGCAAGACTCAAGGAAGAGAAAGTCATGGGCACCCACTACTGAGAAAATTCGAAGAAGGAAATATAACTAAAAATGCAAATGATCATCGTATAGATGAAAAAAAGTATATCTATATGAGAACTTCATTTGGACATGAAGCTCATTTTTTGTAAAATTCTGTCAGTTGTTCATCAACACGACTCTAATATATATGATTGTTATGATATTATGAAAACGAACTTATCTGTTTTTGTATTATTACTAGCAGTTCTTTACTAACTTTAATTTCATTTTCATACAATGAAAGTGACCATCATTTCTATATGTAATTTAAATGATTCATGTTTGAAATGCATTTATACGTGAGCATAAGCCTGTAACAAGTTAAGTGATTGTAATTGTGACAATCCATATGATAACAAATTTATTTGTGTTGTGTAAAATAGAACAACTTCGTGAGTTTTAGATTATTTTAGCAAACGTTCCTCGAATGAAATATTATCTATGAGAACCATTTGCACATTTTACCATGTATATACACCAATTCGACTTCTTGAAATGTTTTCAATCACATGTCTAATGAGAATTCGTCAAGATTTATTTGAAGTCAACACTTATCAAGACAAATTGTTCAATTTGTTGTATACCGTATTCTGAGATCGAAATTCACACTTGTAAGAGGGAAAAGGAAGAGAAAACAGTGACGAGTATAAATCTGAAACTCACACATCTAACATATTAATGAATACAGGCTTTCAATTATGTTAATAATTGACATCTTCAAAATTTCATTCAAGTGAAACTTAGCTTATTATGATTCGGGATATTATTCATTTAAAAATGACAAGTATCCATATGTTATTTTTATGTTAGTTGACACAATAAAATTACATTAGCTTTTTGTTTATGATCAAAAACTAAACATATTAACTAGTCTACATTTTAAACATCTATTCTCATCCAATACACCGTCGAATTTCATAGGAACAGTCTTAAACAAGTTTTAGGTGGAAATATGTTAACCCTGTAAAAAGTAAATCATTTTTATGAAAATCTGAGGAATTAATATTTAGTCGTTTCGAAGTTCCTCTCGATGAACTGGATCTACAGTCATCAACCAAGTGGCTGAAATGATATATTTGATATATAGATACTCGAACTCTTACTGACTTGGAATCAAAATTCATATTATTTCTTTTACATTAGATTATTTGCAGAATTTTCTATAGAATTTTATAGTATACATAATGAGTTAATTACGTTCCATGTGTTAGATAGCAGATTGCTGAAGTGGCAAGCACTACGTTGAATTTAATTCAGCCACTGAGGCATATCAGAGTTCACACTATTCTTATTACGGAAAGACGAGTGAAATATGACATTTCCTCCACATTGCATAACTAGTTAAACTTATGAGTCTTAGGTGAAATTAATGTACGTATACAACATTGAAGAATATGTTATATATTGAGTGTTAATACGAAATAACATATGAGATATCTC
>OX103971.1:54189678-54208152 GCA_944470395.2 Schistosoma turkestanicum
TTGAGAAGAATGTAACATATAATTGTCATTTAATAAACGTCCTATAAATTAACAATGTTACATGTTCTGATGAATAATGAGATTAATTAACGAATAATAACGAATTAAATATAGATTTGATTTCATTATACGACTACAGCTGGATACTTTTCTTTGTTAATCATTATTCAACATTTGTGAAAATCCAATTGATGAATTATTCAAAACTTTATCATATATTAGTAGTAGTACAGTAAGTTAGAGTTTTAAAAAATTACATAACTTACTTCATCAGCCTTTTTCAAACAAGATGAACACCATTTTGAAAGGTTAACTTGCAGCTTAATTTGTATAACAGTTATGATTGACAAAAGTCATTTTCCTAAGCTGATTAATCACAAGAGTGTAAGTCAACTTCTAACATAGAAAAAATTAACATAAACTGAAATGTTTGATTTACAGTATAAATTTACTAGAAAATCTTTTTAACAAATAATCTTAATAGTGAACATTAACACTGAAAACAGATTATAACTTACGTGTGCACCTCCCTTTAAATCAAGTAATTAATTAGTATTACATAAAGTAACGAAATGAAAATTATTTCACAATGATGATAATAACCTAAATACTAATAATACTAATAATTATTATCATTACTATGATAGCATTATTCAACATTTTCAATTGTTTGTGTTATATGGATGCACCAATGTGGTGAAATAGTATATTTTTGATGACATGGGCTGAGTTATTAATATTTCAGTCAACTGATGACTAAACATAAAACGGAAAGTAGGAGCTAACGGCCAACGTTTCGTCTACTGAATTTATTTTCAGTCTACTCCAGTTAATAGCTGCATCATGAGAAGAGCATGACTGCTATATTTTTTCATGGAGTTCTTCGTGACATCTTAGCAGTTACTGACATAGAACCAGTTGATTTTATTCATCTAACACGAATTTATAGGAATTTTTTCACTTAACATTTCAGCTCATCAGATGATGCATAATAGCGTTCGATTGAAATCCATTCTCCTGTAAACTGATTTTGACATTTCGTTTATTGGCTAAATTTCATGGTAGTGAGAATAACTTGATTCATACCAAAATCAACCATGTTTATATTATATTACAGATCAATTATTTACAATCCGTGAGATTAATAAAACAGCATCAAGTATAAAGACCAATTCACGATAACACGGCCAAGACATTTGCTAATGTATTGCGAATGCATTATTTATTCATTTTAAAACTTACATTAGTTTTTAGACTTCCTTCAACTATAAATAATTTAAAAAATAAACTAATCTCATTATCTGTCATCAAAATCTGTTTTCACTAGTAGTGAGCTGATTGTTCTTTCCAAAAATTGTGTAATTTAAACAAATCATTTTCAAACTAACCGTTTCTTGGCGCTTCAACAGAATGTGAAACATTACCCTCAAAAAACAGCTATTTAAAACTAAATGTGAACATTCACCACAAACTATTCACAAGATTCGACCGACTTATTTCACACATGATTAACAACCAAAGAATATTGAATATTTGAATTCGTGATTATGCACACTGTCGAGTGTAGTAATACAAATAGACTTAAAATTTTTGGATAAATGGAGTATGCATTATGAAATGCCGAGGTGGCGATCAAGGTAAATCGAAAACATTTTTAGGTATCTTCTTTAATGGATGAATTATTGGAATCACAAGTTTGTGTATTATTTGGATTGTGATTTCTAAATGTGACACGGAATTAAAATAGAAAAATATACTTTTGAATATGTAGTTACTATCAAAATATTCGGAGCTATCTTACTTAAAACTATTATTGGTATACAAATCTGATCTGATTAGTTCGAAATCACTGACTAGGTCTTTAGAAATTAGTCTTTAAAGATCATCTGCATTGACAATTCAATACGAACACCAGATTTACTGGAAAACTACCTACCGTTCGACATTATTTCGCACGAAATGACAAGTAGGCAAAGAAGAATTAGAATATTTCTCATAATCGATAAATAAGTTGGGACTGTTGAAAATGAAATTTGTGTTTGTCTTAAATACCGTTTTGTGGATGCCGCCTAAATTTCATGATTTTGAACAACCAATCATATGCAAATTAATGCCACAATCGTGAAGTACGTCCATTGGCTAATTCAAGAGACTAGCAATAGTAGCTCAGATCTTGTATTTTATATGTGCGCAAACTCCAGCAAGAAATATATTAATGTATACCTTTCCCATCATACTGTCTTCATGACTATTGTTGCAAATCATTAAGATTTTGAAAATCAAATCGTTGTTGATATTATTGATAGGGGTATTCTATAAGCCGATTTTAATAAGAGAGCATATTGTTCATATAATCGCGGTGAGAAGTACTTAAAAATAATTCGATATGATAGACATATCAGTTCAACAAGCTATATATACTTTCTGTATGAGAATGAAAATGTTAAACTACGGTGTTATAAGATTAGTCGCGTTATTCCAGTACAAGTATAACAAAGTAAGTAAGTAAATGTATTCCAACTGACATGATCAACGTAGCGCAACGTTTAAAATAGCAGATGGGTTATGTAAAGAAATGTCATATAAGCATAGGTTATACATACCAAGTCAACTTGTTGACAGTGCCCATGTGTATATTATAAGGGATAATGTGCAGCCCCCTTGACAACCGACCAACGATTGCTCATATAAGGTTATCATAAGAAATTATAAAACTATCAAGGTAGATAGGGTTGGAAAAACGGATGCCATTAGCATCGACCGAGTCAAACCAGATTTTGTCGAAGATGATGACCACCCAGTAAGCACAAATTTTTCGAAAGCCATCGAACCACTGAAACGCAGGTTGCAGTTATTAGCGACTGCGACTAGGAATAAAGGAGAGAGTCCAGTAACGAAAAGCTTTCGTCGAAGAGTCATATGGCCGTAACTGTATGTACTTACAATTTCGAACTAATAATTCCTTCCCTTTCTTTTTTATTTCGAAAGGAGAGAAAATAAAGGGTTGTTCCCTTATATTCCTTTCACTCAGATGGCACTGATGATGGCAAGAGTACGCAGTAATGAAAGTTACACAGATATTAGTATTGAAAAATCCAAAGAGCTGCGAAGATTCGAACCTTACTAGAAACACATGCATAACTGTCACTGCGCCTTGACAGTTGGAAGAATAATTGAATTTACTGGACGCTTACGAACAAGTGGATATAAATCAACTTTCATTTTGAAGTACCGAGTCATTGAAACCTAGAGGCACTTTGATTGACTACAAACTAAAATAAGTACGGGAAACAAAATAATATGAAAATGTTTTCCACCAATTTTGAATCAAGTAATGAGATTCAGGTATATGAGAATCATGCTATTGACAGAAAAGATAACTGCAAGACTCATTTCAAAATATTACATTTGAATATAGTAGTATTATTCAACATTTCGAGCAGATTCAATCTGAAGTCACACCAGTGCTTTCGCAAACTTCTCAGATTCCAGTGAAGTATTTTGCAAGATATTACTTCTTCTGCATCTTTCTCCATTTCAATTAAAACCTACCGTCAACAATAAGTTATATATATAGATATATATATTTACTAGTTATTTCATACAAAATAATCATAAATATTCGCATTTACTGAGCTTAAATTTGTGTCTCCTGTTTCACACTAACGTCTTCGCCAGCCAGAAGCATTTCGCTTAATACAAAATTTCTTCATGTTATTGAGATCAATTAAGAGCTGTTAACATTAGAACTGTATGCACTAGAAGCCTATTTGGAAATTGATGAAGTTGGATTGAAAGGGTTTGTAAAATGACGGAAGAAATATCAGATAGTGACAGACAAAAAAACAAGGTGGGCTGGAGTGCGATTAGTCGCGTGTGGATAGTTGTCACTTTCAGGTCACTCGTACGATAGGAAGATATTTTCAGTGACCTTATTATGGAAGTGGATTCAAAACGATTAAGGAGTTAGACTTCAGATATCGAGGAATGAATGTTTGAGGCTGATGAAAAAGGGTCTTTCTGTCAATAGCTTAAGGGAATTAGCTTCATAATTTTTATGCATTACCACTGGTACTGCGAATCCTTGAAAGGCCAGATGAGGTGTGTTATTATAAAGATAGTCCTTTCCAACTCATTTTACGTTGATGGTAGATGTTAGACCAGGATATATATCAGCTCTTCGGAAAAATATCTGGTTAACAAAACACCCCAGTACAGTCAACAAATAGAACATACTTTTCATCGAACTCGTGAGTCGATCATAGTTCGACCACCAGTCGAAACCTAGAGGCACTACTGGATGGCCGTTTTTTTGGCTACTAATCATGCATTTATTTGTTAAATTTGTATGATGCCTTTTGCTACAAATTATATTCATTCGTAACTTTGGTGCTGCTCAGAATGCAATAGAAAACATTATTGGCATTATCAAGTCGCAATCAAGCATAATATATTTTTTAAAACACTCACTATTACATTCAAAACAATCAAATAATTTATTCAGATATCGTTGACAGAATATATTAATGTAACATATTAACTAATTTTAAACTTCACAATCTATCTGTATATCTATTTATCATGTTTTACTAAAACGGGCTAAAAATAAATCTACACAATTGAAACAATCACAGGTTCTGTAAATAATGACTTCTAGTTTACCAGGAGAATGAAAGAAATCTACTAAAAGCTCTGTGTTAGTTACTTACCCACCCCTGTTACTGCTAATGGAGCGCCTACCAGCATTCTCCAACGTACTCCGTCCTGGGCTATTCTTTCCAGTTCTATCCCATCGCAACTCGATATTTCCACAGTAGTCTTGATTGTTATTGGTTGACAGACAATTGTTTATCAGTCATTTAAAGCATTAACTGAATCAGAATGTTTCCATGAGTAATTAATTAATTAAATAAATTCTTCAAATTTGACTGTCATTCACGACAGAGTTCCGATTTCACTGTTCACAAAAGGATATAAAGTCTATTGTATTTTCCTTACTGTTTGCTCAGAAATAATACCAACTGGTAAGTTTTAACTGTTCTACTCGTTGTTTATATTAAATAATGATAAATGCCTATGCTGTTTTAGTTATGGTTTTGATGGGTTATCCATTCTGATCATGTTTGCTTGTTCTTGACTAGGCACTAACACTTGATATTGTTGTAATATCATGAGGAAACAGTAATTTCAGCTCATTCGGGTAGAAACATCTATCGAATGAACGATTCTATGTGATCTAAATGCATAGCACAAAAGTTGATTTTATTTTCGTATGGAAAATTTGATCAACGTTTATTTCATTTCATCAACTGTGGGATATTTTTCAATAACTGTTCCCATGTATTCAGTGTTTATTTTTCTATGACAATCAACCTTACCTATTAGCCACACTATCCACAACATTTATAACTGTGCCAACTGATTATTGACAATCGAAATTTCCATAAGTTTAGCTTACTTTTATAGAATGTGAAGAATAAATCTTGTAACTGGACATTCGATAAATTAGATCATTACTCGAGATATCAAACTAGTTATATCTGTTCAATTTTTGATTGCATTCGAAACCCGTTTTGACAATTTCACAAATCCGAGAAGAAACTAGGTTAAAACGATCGTTTCGATGAATCTCCTATTTGATGTTGTTTAGAAAATGTGTTTGCGCAGCTAATATTGTTTTACTAATATCAAACACTGACTTGATTTGAAATGCAAAAATTTTTATTATTTTGAATAAAATTCATAGTGAAAAGTAATGTGAATTCTGTTTTACTAAAATCAGTTACTATAGTCAGATCATTATTCTGAATATAATTTATTTGCATGTGAAATAAGATAAACCCATATAATACCCTGAAATGAAAAACCAGATTACTGTTCAGAGCTTATCTACAATTGGTTTTGAACGTATGATCGGGAAATTCGTACCAACGTGATTGTTGTTTCTTTTTTTTTTATATAGGGAGACGTAAGTTAAAATAAAATTAGCATTAACTTTATATTTCACTCAGATGAATTTGTCATTTAAAGCTTGATTATTCAGGTTATCATTCCAATTATAATTTATTTGCATTTATGTCTTGAATTTCCACAAATACACCTGATGATAATGAACTGTGTTGTTGAGATTAGTTCTACTGGATTTCGTATGACAGTAATTATCTCGAGATAATTTAGTCGTTCGTAGAATAATAAAAATGTTTTTGGCGCGAGTGTCTTCAAGAAAGTCACCTGTGTTGAACGCAATAAAAAACGTTACAGAAATGAACTTGGTTCTTTAATTTATCATTTATCAGAATGTTTTTAGCATCACATAGATCAAAAGAGAAGGTATCTGATGAACTGAAAAAGGACATCACGCTGAATGAATTTTCTTGATCTTTACACTCATTTTTCAATTTACTTTTGCGAACTTAAGCATGTGTGTATGGTCATCCAAAGTGTCTATCATAATTATAAGTGTCTTCGTCGCTCATCTTAATTTCTGTCTGCGTAAACGAGTGCCTTAAACATGTTTATTTCGTATATGGCTTTTCAGTATCACCGTCGTGCAAACGGGCTTCGTTAAATTAGAACACACAAACTAAGAATTTATGTTCATGACCTATTCATCGTTCGTTCAAAATGTGATCAGACCTGGAAACTCTAATATCTGATCATTTCAATGCATTCGATTGAAAAATGTTAAAACAATAAACCCGATTTTCGAGGTGACCAGAACAATCAAATCAATCGAATAACTAATCACCATCACTGAAATGTCTGATATATACTTATTAGTTATAGATGACAAGTGTAGTAGTCTTAGTATCGGATCGATAATGCTTTCTTATAATCAGAAATGATGCTGTTTCCGTGAAAATTTATTAGGATAAATTACCACTTAACAAAGTATGCCAGTTATAAGAAGTTGAAAGTGTACTATATTAAAATATCTCTACTAATTCAAGTTTCAATTTAATCGATTTGCTTCCTCTCATTGTAATCTGAAGTTAAGAACAATACTAAAAACGAGACATCCAATCCAGAAGTAGTATAAACTCAGTCACCCAGACCAGTCCCAGATTATTATTATTATTATCGTAAAAAAACCACGGGAAGAAAAATATTTCCAAAGACACTGCTGGATCAGTTTCATATTTCCAAAACCTTTTAATATGTAACAGACGAAGAAATCCTCAGTCCACACTTATTTCTTTAGGGTGATCTTCACTGGAGTACGTTATGTAACTTTGACATTTTAGCGTATAGAACTCTCCGGAAATCGTATATTGCATCAAGTGCCAAATACGCAGAAAAATCAGTAAATTAAATGTTGGTATTGACTAAAAGCATTATTATAATTCACCCAATCAGCAAACAGGAAGTTTATAAAATTGTCCAGTCATAGAATACTACGTTGATATCCTAGAAACTCCGATGGTCTCTGACTGGACGGAATAGGAAATCAATTTTCCATGAAATAATATCACGATTTCGCAGTCCATTAATGTGTCGGCTGGTGTCACCTCCCCTTTTGGCCTAACCAATGCTCCTTTAAACGTACCAACAAACCTTTACGCTTGCCCATTCGATTAAGGGTGGTATGGTGGAGAGCTTAAGTGTTCAATGGCTAGCTGTTGGCAGAAAGTTTGGAATTGTGTGGAGGTAAATTAAGACCCATTGTCAGGTACGATCAAGGGATCACAGTAGCCTACCTAGACGCTGGTTCATTGTTTTGTTCACGTTATTCGACTAAGGTGAACCCGAAATAGTTTAAGCATACCTAGAGACAAACGTAACACCATCTAAAAGTCTTTTCTTATAATACGTAAAAAGTGAAGTGATCATAAACTACATAACCATCATGAATCATATATATCATATATGATATATCATAATGTATCATAACGATATTAGATAATGGATTTATGGTTGTCTACTATATTTTGTGAAAAACAAAATAATAAACTAGTTAAAATGTCAAAAACCTTACAATGAAGACATTGGCAATAAACTTAAACCAAGTTTTTTGGTAAACCTATACTGAAAACTATGAATACCACTTTCCAGCAGACCATCCTTCAAGATCAGATAATTTCACTTGCCTCGTTTTATTGCAGTGTGTTAATTTTCGTTTGTGTTTGTAATTTTGATCATCATAGTAACTGCATATCAGCTACACAGATAAAGTACTCCGGATTAGATTATTTTCCGGGTAGATGTGTAACTTATGTTGGCCATAACAATAATTATTCCACTTTCTGAATAGTCACTTAAATTTCACAGTTCAGAGTAATTCGATTGTCTCTTCATTCTATGATAAGATAAAGATTTGGCTTCTATTCACTATCATCCGATCTAATCTCTATAGGGAAGATAATGTGTTAGAAAGAAGTCAATATGTGAGAAAAATGTTCATAAAACTAGTATTTAAGAAGTATGAATAAATATCGTCAAACTAGGAAACTATTAGATAATTTTGACAGTATTTCAATAGACTGCTTATTAATTTGAAAGGTATGACTAGAGTGCCTCTACAAATAGAACTTTTTTTATATAGTTCCTGATAATAATTTCATCATATAAGCTTTCTATTTTCACGGTGTATCTTCTCAGAAGGTGGTATTCAAAGATTATTTAAATTATGTTTAGATCATACAGATCCTTATTAATTTATCAACTCAGCTGGTTAGCTAATACAAGGAACTTTCGATTCTTCTTAAAGAAAAATTGACTCAAAAACACACTACATTTTTAAGCCGAATAGGCACAAAACCAAAGGATTTGATCTATTCAAATGACATTCTTTTTCTTGAAAAAGTATTCTAACCGCGCCAATTTTAATTCACAAAGTTTACGAGTATCAGACTTTAAATAAATTTGAACTTTTGAAGCGAATACATTACATAATGCATCTGACTGTTTAAGGAAAAATAAAAAATGCTTGTAATGAAATACATTGTTGTAATTTTAATGACTGATTGTATTATTGATTCATGTGCAAATAGGAATTTATATCAAACTTAAGTTTTAACAATGAGAATAGAGGGCTAAATGGGGAATACCTGTCCATGTTTAATTCTTAAGGAACAGGATGATGAAATAAACTATCCTGTTGTTTGTTAGAGTAAGTATTCAGCCGTTCATCTCTGAAATTCGAAAAAATTTTTGATTGATAACTCAGTAGCTCGATCAAAATTTACCAGTAAATTGAAAAAAATATTAGTACCTATTAAACACTTGATACTTACTGGTCTAGTCTAATCAGATAAAAATAGTAAACATATGCCAGTTAACGTTCCGTCAAGCGATTAAACAAGTTACAAGTATAGTATGAAATAGATTTACAAGTATATATGTTTAGTTTCTGATCACAAACAAAAAAGACAATGTAATTTTATTGAGTCAACTAACGTAACAATAACATATGGACACGTCACTGAATCATAATAAGCTTAGTTTCACTTGAATGAAACTTTTGAGATATCAATGTTGAACATAATTGAAAGTCTGTATTCAGAAATATGTTAGATATGTGAGTTTCCTCTTCCTTTTCCCCCTTACAAGTGTGAATTTTGGTCTCGGAATATGGTATACAACCAATTAAACGATTTGTCTTGATAAGTGTCGACTTCAAGTAAATCTTGACAAATTCTCATTAGACATGTGATTGCAAACATTTCAAGAAGTCAAATTGTTGTATACAAATGGTTCTCGTAAATAATGCTTCATTCAAGGTAAGTTTGACTTTGCTAAAATAATCTAAAACTCACGAAGTTGTTCTATTTTACACAACACAAATAAATTTGTTATCATATGGATTGTCACAATTACAATCACTTAACTTGTTACAGGCTTATGCTCATGTATAAATGCATTTTAAACATGAATCATTTAAATTAACCATAGAAACGATGGTTAATTTCAATGTATGAAAATGAAATTAAAGTTAGTAAAGAACTGCTAGTAATAATACAAAAACAGATAAGTTCTTCTTATAATATCATTAGAAGTATATATATTAGAGTTGTGTTGATGAACAACTGACAGAATTTTACAAAAAATGAGCTTCTTGTCTACTTTTTTCTTCATCTATATTTTTTCAAATAGCATTTTTTGACTTATTTCAAATAAGTGAGTGAAAGAACTGGTAGAAACATGCAAATACAATAATCTTTGATTCTGTGTGTAGATTATTGAATTGGTTGCATTGAAACCTTAGTTTATATTCAACAGAAATAGATGTGCATATTAAATGATGATCATTTGCAGTTTACTTCAAGTATCCTTCTTCGAATTTTATCAGCGGAGCGCGTCCACGAACCCTACATGCAGGAATCTAAGTCATGAACTTTGTCCTTGCAGACGGACACTTAACCTAGAGACCACTATGCTGCATGGATCCCTTCTAGGTCTATACTCTTTTTGAAGCCGTGAAAAATGAGGACGTCAGGCATGGTGTTTGTGACCCTTTCGAATGAAAAGACCTGGCTAAACAAATAATTGTTAGTAAAAATTATTCAAAACAGTTTAAACACATCCTTGGGAGTTAGAAGCTTTTCATTTAGAAGCGTTATGATGTATCATGATGAAAGTTAAGTATCTCTGTAAGTCACGAGACCGGTGCCCATTCTCACAACCCAAGTAACAATTAATATAGGTGCATTGAAGAATGTTCGTTCACTGTCAGAGAGAGAGGTAGAGTGTTACTGCAGAAATAAAAAGATATAACCTGGTGAAGAACTGCTAGTAACATTAAAATATCAGATAAGTTATTATATTATGCTGAGAAGTTCATTTGATCCATAATTATCGTTAAGCAATGATATATGATCATTCAACTCATAAAACTAGTGATAATTGATTATATTTGTTTTTCAGATATTTACTCATCAATTCAGCTAGCCTAAGTAAAGAAAAGACACAAGAGATTATATTGTAAGTACTAGTATAGTTTGAAAACTTTTGAACCTATTTTGTCCATGATTATTTATTTTCCATCATCTGAATATACGAAATTTAGTTTCTTAATTATATCAGTGATATCACAAACTGAGTTAAGTTCGACATCGATCGGAAACCATAAATCGTTTTCATTACGATTGATAATAACCACTAAATCTGTTTGATTGATCATTTCGGTAATACATAGAATTCCAGAGCTAACGCTATGCTTTTTTTCTTATCTCATAACTCATTAAGATTAGGGTTGAATGTTTCTAGCATCGTCCACATACTACACTAATGAGTTGTATTCGCACTACTTGTGAGTTCACTTTTCCAGGTAAACTAAAAGCTGATTTACCTTATAACTAAAAATAACTGAGAATAGGAAAGTTAAACATATTTACTTCATCAATTTTTGTTCAAACTGTATCATATTTTAAATAACCCTCCCACATCAAAAAGGATACTCTAAAAATACCGTCACAAGTGTATAAACAAGCGCATCACAATCAAGTAAGACAAATAAATACTAAACATGTAAACCAGCCTCTGTTTAGAACTGAAGTATACAGTGGGAATATGAGTAATAAATCAGTTTAAAGAAAATTAATACGACAAATTAATAAGACAATTGTAATGTCTTTTTTGGTGAGATCGAGATAAAAAGATTAGTTGCGTGAACTGGTTGCTTTTGTATTGACTAGTTTGACTTCGTTCAAACAACTTAATCTGAAAGTTTTTCATACTTACAGAATACTTTCAATTAGTGATTAAATAGACTTGTGTTTGAATACATATTTTCCGAACAGATTACAGAATTAACATTTCGCATTGATTTTCATTAACATAACGCGTTTCACTATCTAAAGCACACCTAGTAATTATCCGTAGATACTGAGTAGCGTCCTTGTTCATTGTTTAATCTCTACTGCGTGCTTTTATTACCTAAGAGTTGTAGAATCGAGAAATAAAAGTACAAGTAAGTTTGATGATTTATTAACCTGCTAATCGATTTAGTTTATGATTTTATTTGTCCGATTATTTAAAAATATACTTTGTTTCCTGAGTAATTTTTCTAAATTCATTATCTGTATTGTCTTGTCAAAAATATCACAAGATACAATCAGTCAATGCACAGATATTTTCAATCTTGAATTCCAGTAACACTAAGATTATGTAGATAGATTACTTAAATACACTCAAATTGAAACATTTAGACATTAGATCATTTTCATTTCATATACTATATGTTGTTAACGGAAAATGAAGTAAAACGGGGTTAATTTCAAGTCATTAAAATGCAGATAAATTTAGGATTATAAAACTATGGAATATCACTTTTGTAATAACATCACTTCGAGGATAGGCGACAAAGAGAAAAACTAGTAAGTTGTCTTAATTTGTTTACCTTCTAATTATTCTTGCACACGATTAGGTTTAAATAACTGATCAAGTACATTTTTCGAAAAAATTAAATAAGATCTCTTAAATGAAAACGTCAAATATGTGCTAGTGTTAATACTAAAACAGCGTTCTGAAGGTTTACCCTCTAGCAAAGATTGAGGTTTGCATGGTTACGGATAACTGTTGTTAGTTTTTAGTTTCGTCACCATTCTTGCAACACCTCTTACATGTTTTGTTATATTACACAATGAAAACTATCTTTAAATATTCTAGAACTGTCATTTGAATTGTTCATAAACATTCACTGAAAAATTGAGTTGACAACTATATTCACATCCCTAAAATCTTATTCTGCATTGTTGAACAATTCTTAGTTTGCGAATTTCAAAATATGTTTATAATTTGAAATCATCAATTTAAATTGCCTCGCACAAAACTGACGAACAAGTAACACATTACAAATGAATTTATTGTATTCTGTGATTGATACCGTAGTTTCTACATTTACATTCGATGAATAAGCCAGTCGGATGAAAATTTAACTAATCCACCATTTTCATTTCAAATGGTTCACTTTATATACACTGATATTTGAAGCAACAATATCTAGCATGATTGGATACAGATGCTATGTGTCTCAGCATTGTTACAGCTGACTTGAACAAATGCCGATATATATACAAGAATGTACCTAGTAAATTGAATTATTACAGAAATAAATATTTCAAATGAAAATTATTACTACAGTTTATAGATATCTGATTTTATTACCGACGCAGTCTTCATTAAATATTTAATTCAATTTTCTGTTAATAACTCGATATGATCCGGTTTTCGACAAGACATAGGATCCAGTGCTGTGAGCTGATTATTCATATTGCCATAATGAGACTACATTAAAAACTAATTAGATTAATATTTCATGGTTGATATTTAAAACACAGTCATAAACATAATTTGCAATGCAGTTATTGAAGTCTATTTTTTATACAACACTCAACAAAATAATATAAAAACTACTTCGGTTGAAAAATCAATGTCAGTTCTGTTGTGGCACGTCTTAGTGTTCAGAAATGTCACTGTATTAGTATTTCTTCATACTTATCTATTTCAGTATTGTCGATACGACCAATTTTAGCGTCGAATTTACGAACTAATCATTTCACTCAAACATATTCATCTTTTCGAAATATAAAACTATCTTGAAAGGATTCTGTGTAAGAAAAAGGTGATGAAAGCAAAAATTTAATTTATGTCCAGTGAATTATTTTTCAGTCTTCATGTTGAGCTTTATCTGCCATAGGTTTTCAAAAATTACCTGATCAATACCAATATTGTTAGTTGAGAGTAAGGCAGATCTGTAATAATGGCAACTAAGATTTTTTGTTAACGAGTCGGATAAACGATTTACATTTCTGAATGAGCAGTAGAAATTATGAGCTTATAATTTAAATCCTATCATATTGAAAACTGGATGAATGAACAAAGACTATTTCCTCCAAAAATTCTCCACAGTTTCAACAGTCATATATCCAAAGTAACAATCTAAAAGCTGGCCAGAAATAGAGCGAAGTACATGTTTTGAAATCATGGCATAAGTGAATAAAGGATTTTCATTTTAGTACTCATTGTATTACCTGCGAGGGTCGTAGATACTCACTGATGAATAGGACGAAACTGCCGTCCAGAGCTTCCAGGTTTCTAATGGTGGTCTGTTAATGATTGATTCATGACTTCAATAAATGAAGGAATGTTTATAATATATGATAAAAGTTGTAATATTTAGTATGCTAATGTAGATTGTTAACTTGAATAAGTTTACATGTTAAATGAAGTTGAACGAGTAATGATCAGAAGAAATATGGGTCAGAGCGGATGAAAGAAATAATAAATCATAGTTACAAATCGGTTCTGATCAGATCTAAGGTTATATCAGGAAAAAATTCTTGAGAAGCGGTTCACAATTCTTTATACCTGGTTGTAAACAATTTTAATCAAAAAATCGTCGAAATCTAGTCTAATCTGAACCACGTTTTTAGCGAATAAATCACTGACACTCTCACACGGAACAGCTGTATTTGTCTATATATATATATATATATATATATATATATATATATATATATATATATATATATATATACATATATATATATATATGTGATGTGCAGTAATCTTATTGTATAACAAAATACATGTTTGCTGATTAGTGCGTAATGTGGGTGAATACTTTGCAACGAGTACTGTTCATTAGTTTCAAATATTGCCTACTAACTATTGTTAGTTATTTCTGAGGAAATATTGAATGAACTAACAAGGGACAGAAGATGATGTATTTCCGATGACTGAGATATAGGTTTGTATGAAAATATGAAATGACTTTATGTACTCTTTCACAAAAATCAGGTGAATCACATAAATGCCTACACTTGCTTAAATATTGTATTCTAGAAATCTCACAAATTTTCATAGTTCATAATAAACATTCACTCATTTAAAAAATAAAATAGGTTTACTTCAAAATATTTCGGCTTCAATAATTCTTTCAAATCATGGTTTGAAAGTTTTATATCAGGTTGATTAACATCAATCGAATTCATACATCGAGAGCCTATATACGGTAGTTAACAGGACTTTATAGTAGGTCAGAAGTTAAAATCCTAATCCTTCTTCTCAATAAACACAAAAGATCATTCTAAAATCCAGACAAACTTTACATTCTGAATAATGATATACTTATGAGTGACTCTGAACACGAAGCGTAAATTAGTTTATATTCAATGTAAACTCATTAATTACTTTGAAATGACAGTGAAAATCTGTAGCCTAGACAGATTGTTTTGATGTTGTAGGATTCTCGCTACTTGATAGCGTAATTCTTGGGCTTTCACTGAAGCTCTAGACAATGTCTCCAAGGGCTATTTCTGCATAGGTAGTGTCGCAAAAACTTGAGTTTATTTGCTATGGGACTTTTATCAAGTAAAAGTACTTGCGGTGTGACGATGCTCAGTTTTGACCTGCTTCAATGGTTGGGCATGTTTTAGTCAGTATGGCTTCCTTGCGTACTACCCTAATATTGCTGTACTACCTTGTACCAGTTCTAGGTATAGTACTTAAGATGAGGACGACCTTCCGAATACTCTGAAGATTATAGAAATGTTTTTAGTTCTCCTTTCGTACTAAAATTATTGAACGTTGGAACTTCGGTAATATCGGTTGTATTGGCATAAGGGATTTTTGGTGACTGTAAAATTTCCACTGTCTGAATCGCGAAATGGTCTTAACCAGATCACTATTGAAAACCAGAAATTCCTAATCCTGAAAATATAGCCAACAACTGTTGTCCCATTCATGAGGAAGTATTATTAGCATTATCTCCAATATATTTCACGGAATGTAAACCATATGCAGTGTCATCTAGACCTCAATTCTCGGCTGACATTTCAGCATCATGCAATGTTGTTTAATTTGTCGTCACCGAATGTAATAATCTATAAATACATATAGTTATTATTGTTAATCTTTGGCATTTGAATTTCTTCTGTCATCAATATCGATTGCCTCGAAGTATGCTGCATCTAAATGGTACATTTTAATACAGAAAATATGCCGCCTAATTATCTAATAGACTTCATTATCTTACTCCATCATCGACTTTATTTTGGATTTCCATTACGTTTGTTGGTTATTTTGTTGCACCAGTCAAAATAAATCTCGCTTTTTTACGAATCACATAGTGATGTTCGGATATTCTCAGTAGAGTCTATCTTATAATGACTTCACTGTGTCTAGTAAAACAGAAGTATGAACAAATTTATTTGCTTTTATGCTCACATAAGAATGCAGTGGCTGTTTGCGTGATTATAACAACTTCTAACGTCACACTAAGGCTCCGATAAAACATTATAATTCAGATTCAAAATTACACAGCTAGATAACTACACTGCTTATTCATATTCAGAATAAAATATTCTAGCTTCAATACTCCCTCCTAGTCTATTAATTGGGAATGAATTAACTAGATCATAATTACGTTTTCATATTCGTTAAATTTGCAAAAACAATTAAGAGGTGAGAAACAGACATGGTAATTTTGCATGGAATTTATTCAACACAATTTAATAACTGAAGAACAATATTAGTTTTGCTTCATTGAAACAAATTCCAATTCATCTTGATGGAAAGAAAATGTGAAAATAATTTTATGAAGATTGAGAATACATACTGAATGAAAATATAGTTTTAGATTGGAACCATGATATTCACAAATGATGATTGTAAAAATGACTTTGAGTTTTTACTAAACTGCTTTTTTAATTGACTTGTACAGATTTACACAGATTATGGACTTCAATAACGCTGTATTGAAAAGTATTTTGTGACTAGTTTAAAAATGTTGACCATGAAATTTGCAGACATTTACTTTCACGCGATACCAATTTACAAGAATATGAATTACAAGCGTATAGAAAGTACACTTACCTTTCTACGCATGTCATATGGAAGTAATGGAGAAAATTTTTAAGGAATTTTCAAAGAAGAGTGAGTTGCAAGTAATGTTGATATGTTTATTGTTCAACTAGTTTTAACCTAAATTTCAACAAATGACGTTGCAGGAAATTTGTTTTAATTTGATATGTTTGCCACCATGATAATATATTCAGCTCCGAACATGGCACCCACTTTGTGCTTGAAAAATTGCGATTAGGTTTAAGTGAACTTCGCAATATTCAAGTGTTTTGAAACAGTGATGTATTTATAACGTTTGTTCCACGATGTTCGCAAACAGCAGGCTATTAGGAGAGTAACATAGTAAATCTGGAATAGCTTCTGAATATTCATTAGATAAAACTCTATTGAAATCACTCACTCGTGTGCACACTAACTACTTGTGCAACTTTACATTTTGAATGTGATCACGCTTTTTAGTTCAAAGACGGTTTGCAGTAATCTAGTTTCCAAACACACTCCATCGTGGAGTGTTAGATGTCGCACCAAATGATGTCAAGACAAAATACAGCAGTGCAATTTATGCTGTTAAATATTAGCTTAAACTCAACAAAAAACTAACAATTTCAAATCGTAAGATTTATCTCTCACGCCCTGCGGAAACACAATTTATATCGAATATTCATTGGGATCAACAGGGATTTGTTGGTTAATTTCGATATGGCAATTTATCTTATCAGTCTATTTAGATAATCCAAACGTCACTGTTTATGATTTCAACCTTAATTTCTGCGCCTAATTATATTTTTGATAAAATGACGTAAATTAATAACATAAAGAAGTAACTCGAGGTAAATCGAAAGTTGTATTGATAATTCAAGTAAAATTAGCAAGTAGAACAAGATCAGCTAACTTACTTCCACTGTTTCTATGTCTTCTCTAATAAAAGTAAAGAGTACAATTTAAATTATATTCATGATTATAAACAGATTCCATTTTATAATAAATATTTTTCCAGAACTTATATTTTATTGAAAATAAGTGAAGACTGTTTACTTCGTAATCCGTTCAGATTGTCTATACGAAGATTAGATCATGTTTAGTTTCGACTATATTATAATCAAACGAAAATAATAGGTTTTTTATAAGTTAAATTGTGAGTACAAAAGTAACTAGTTTAGTTGAATTTTATTTTATGTTTTGGGTCATAAATAAGTACACTGAAACGGTCACTTGTAGACTTCCTAAAATAAATATTCACCAAACTAACCTGTGAATTACAGCTTCACTGTATGCATCATCCATAAATAATTAACAATCTGGCATCAATGTTTTAATCATTGATTTGGTTTACTTCTGTGGTGACTTATTCGCTTACATTTGCTAAAATGTACTCGTGTTATTTGAGAATTTCACTAAGAATACAGGATAAATTGGGTTGAACAGGAAAAGCATAACATGTGCTGATTGTTTTCGCTACAGTTTAACGACCCGTTCCCATTATCTCAACGAAATGCTAAATTTAGGTATTTCTCGTGGTCTGTAAATACTGTTACAATTATTAGACCTCAATTATAGAAGGTTAGGAGGCATAAAGTGATAATATAATGTTAGCCGTGGAAACCCTTGCCAACATAGTTGAATTGATCAATCTAGCGGTTTTTATGGGTCATAATACGATAATACATGAGA
>OX103971.1:54208639-54264164 GCA_944470395.2 Schistosoma turkestanicum
TTTAAATGTATATCAGATAAATCAGGAAGTGAGGTGATTTGTTGAGGAAAGCTATGAAACTAGTAAGTAATGAGGGCAACAGGAAAGACGTACTTCTGGGGGGCCAAAGGACGAAGATAGAGCGAGTGTGATGCGACGAAAAGTACCGAAAAGAAGCTGAATAGACTGCTTCAGAACAAATGCAACTGAATCACCCACACCCGTATAATGAATAAAAAATCTCCCCATCGTGGAATCAAGAATCGTAGCGAGGCTGCGAAACCTCTGTAAATAATGAATGTTAGGAAAATAAGACGGAGTAGAACCTAGGGTGACACACAAAAAGAAAAAATGAGGGGATGTGGAAGTAAAAGGGTAGGTGGATGACGATTTCAATATAAATGTAAATCTTCATTAAAAATAGAGGTGGGAATAAGTTTTTATGATGACTGTCTCTCATGGGATAGTGTCGCAGGTGACAGAAAGCAACAATCACATGGAGACGTTCTTGATCCGTAAGCCTATTGTTCAACTGTGTCAATCTTAAGAGATTGGGCCAGTTTTATGGGACCGAGAAAATTTGTGTCTGTAGCTTCTGCAGTGGGATGAGGAGGGGGGGCGTGGAGTTTCGTGATCTGCCAGTGTTAACTTCGTCTGGGAGAATCCTGAAAACCCTAACGTTATAAGAGGCTTTTCCGAATATAAAAGGTATGTGGAAAGACCTTTATTATTAGTGGGGTGGAGTGTTAAAAGAGTGAATAACATTGTAATATGGGAAAGGGGTTAGAGATCTTGAGTAACAAAAAAATGATGCTGACACTTCTGAATATGTGGGACTTAAACATTATTGAAGTGAAGCTGTAGCAACAGAAGCGTATCTTTAGTACTGGAGCTCAAGCATTAAAACGTCAAAGTGAAGGACCCAGACGGCTGAAAAGGATTGATTCGCTGGAAAAAGACCATCGTAGCGTATAAGCAAGCTAAGGAGAGTCTGAGTGGCACTTTGGACCGTTTAGAATTGTGCGACGGAGTTTGTATTGATTAGTCGTAATTAGTTTGTTGGCGCGTTCACTGAAGACTTATGGACAAGTGGTCGTTAAAAGGTCAGTTCGTAGAGTATGCGTATCTGGTAGTGTCGCAAAAAACGTAGAGGGAACGTGGTACTGTGGAGATGGTGGGGACCGTCTGGGATTTCTATGCAGAGGAACAAGAAAAGTAAGATCTGAGAGTTAGGACGATGGGTCAGTTCGCGACCCTGCTCGGTATCGTATTTTTATGGGGCCATGGATGTTTCGGTAGGACACAGCTGTTAATGAACTGGTTCCATTTTCGAGATACTTCCTCTTTTTGATTGGGCCTTCTAACTCCAGGCTACACACTTACACTAGTACAAGGTACACGTAATCTTAAAGAGGAAGTGCAGAGGTATTGCCAGGCATAAGGTACTGAGGAAGAGTATGAGAACTGGGGTTTCAGTGCCGGGTTTCTGACAAGAAGGAAGCGAAAAGACGAGAGTCTATGGGGGAAAGTGTCCTATGAAGGACGAAGGTTAAAAGGGATTGGCCTTATAAGCGGATTGTGCTGATGAGACTGGCTAAAATGTTACAAACAAGTGGAAATGCCCTGAATGTGAGTCTGGGAACTCAGAGTGAATGATTGAGTAGATCAGTAACAGTGCAAAAAATATTAGGAAGATTTATTTAGCAAAAATGCACCTGGCGTAGACCTGAGTCCACGTCATCAGTTGAGGGAAAGATTACTATGTACCAGCGAGGTAAGAGAAACATATGTGGTGCATGGAAGCTATACATGGATGCAATTGTTTAGTGTTGTCCCTCAGTGGACCGCCCTCAATGTCTGCACCTGGACCGAAAGTGTCAGTATGTCACCCAAGGGCAAGTAGGTAATTTGTTGCAAGAACCATACGAGAATGTGAAAGAATCAAGAAATCATGGTGTTAGGAAGATTTGGCAGTTCGTGAAGTTCTGCTGGCACCAGGTATTGGATGCTGTGCGAAGTGGTAGGCTGTATCTAAACGCTAACCATGTGTGAATACAACAGGACGAATGCCGACTAGAATGAGTATGCTATGAGAAGTGCAGTTATGTGCTCACTGTGAATCAAGGATGAAATGTAGAGAAGAAGTCCGTTACGTTTTAGCTAGTCCAACATGTCACGCAGTGGTCTGTGCGAAAGTGTGTGGATTGCTGCCCCGAGCGTGTACCCCTTGTCAGACATCGAATGCTCATCTGGTCATCAAATGCACACAGTGACTGACTCAAATCGGTGTCCGCAATGGTATGTATCTTATCGATTAATCTCAAGTTGGTAGCGAGCGTTCAGGAATATTAAGGAACCCGTATGAAAATTTTTATGGTTCAGTGTGAAGACGAGCGGTCGCAACTTGAATATGTCAATTTTGTTTACCTGAAGGGTTACATAATATCCCGTTTGTATATTCCACGAATATTCATGCTGTGAATATCTACAAATCGACCACGGCAGCTTGCGAAATCCGGACATGACGAATCCCTATATACTCCGATTACGAATTTACAATAGTCACTATTGGTAGATTCCGGATACCCAAAACGATCATTCAACATTTTTTTGATTCATCAACAATTCATAGATATTGTTGAAATTGTACGCCGTTCAATGCTTGGGTACGCTATATGTGTTATGGTTTCTTGAATGAGATTTGGCCTTTAAATGAAAACTATACTCGTATGGAACAGTTACCCCGTATCGTTTCTGAGATCCAAACACTTGATTTTGACTACAAAACCCATAACTATCTAGGACATGTTTTCAGGTTGCGGGCGTATTTCTATAATTATATTATAATAACTTTGAGGCTATTATTATTTTCACATCTTTTTTTTTAATGGTCCATGCGTCTCAATTTTATCGAATGTTGTCTGCTTCTCGTTTCAAACAAGCGTAAAAATCTCGTACGCTAATCATAAAGCACTTAGTAAGGATAAAAACCAGGAAAAAAATCACATATGATAGAGTACGGAGTAGACAGAAAATAAGACTAAAGATCAAACGTTGGCATCACAACGTCCGCCCAGGGAGAAATCTCATAATACATAATAATGCACTGTGGGATTCAGGTATGGACAATTGGACTAGATGGAAGTTTTGTTTTCCAGCTAAAAGGACAATCAAATCCTATCAGCATAAAACAAATACCAGGATAAAATCCCCCAGCTAAATTTTATCCTTTGGAGAAAGTAATCCGAGAAATCAACAAAGATTTCATAATAAACTATCGACATAAGAAATAAAATGTTTTAGTAAACAAAATAACTAAAGATGTATATAGATGCGAATATCTTTTGGTATCGGTTTAACAAAGGTAATAGAACATGAACAAGCAAGATTGTTGTATAAGTTAAGAATGATGTACAATCAGTTAATTTAGTGTCAGAAAGTTAGTGGAATGGTATTGTTCAGTAAAACCTAGGTATGGAGCAACCGTTGAAGATCTCTATGTTAGCAATACTATAAGTTCAGTTGGTTTGCTTGTGCGAACATTGTTAGAGAGATGAGTAACGTGAGTCAATGTGACGTGACATGAAACATCTTCCTCAAACTAAAGTCGATAATCTAATGGTGATAAATAGGGTACGAGATATATGAAAAAATCACAATTCTTCGTTTCATTCCGGTACTCCCCTTGTTATTCCCCATAATAATCGAACAAAGTAAGCGTAATCTTTGAGATGGTGGAAAACATTTGATAGCTAGGTGGATGCATCGTGGCTTGTGATTTCGTATATACTGAGTGAATTTTTTTTCCCGGTTGTGAGCTGTTTGTTGTGAGCTTCTGACACCAACGTCATTTCAGTGTCTCTACAACACTTCACACTCTCAGATAGTGGATAGTATATATTGAATTTCTCCACGTTTGATCTGTAGCTTGTTCTGCTAACCTCGATCTTGATTGGTTTCTGTTGATCTTAAATCTGTATATTGATACAGTTTGCTTCGGCAGAATTCGATATGAGACGAATTAAAATGATGTGAAATATAATGCCCAATATATAATATAATATAATGCCCAACTGAACACGTCTAAGTTGGTTTAAATCAAGTTTTGGATCTAAAGACGTCTGTTCCATACGAGATTTTTCATTTAAGACAAATATCATTCAGAAACTAACATAATACCAAGCATTGAAGCGTATTTCATTAATATGAATGTTGATGAATCAAAATGTTGAATTCGTTTTGTATCCGAATCTAAAAATGTGACTATTGTTCGTTCGAGTATATGGGATTCTCATGTCCGAGTTCGCGTGCCTCGATTTGTAGATTTCACAATATTTGAATATAACATTTATGTACCTCGTCGAAAATTGAATATTCAATCGAACAGTTCAAACAAATAAAAATGTTCATACTTATATTACCCTAATAACAATGAGATTATCACAAGACCAATACATTGACAAGATTTGAGCATCACTGTGTGATTGATAACAAGTGAGATTTATGCTGACCGGTACAACAAAATAGCCGACAGGCGGAAGTGAAATCTAAAATAAAGTCTTCTTATTACATTTCAGTGATGAAGTGAGATAATGAAGTCTATAAGATAATTAGTCGGCATACCTTTGGATTAAAATGTAGCATTTAGATACAGCATACTTCGAAGCAATCAATACTGGTGACAGAAGAAATTCAAATGCCAAAGATTAATAACAACATTTATTGATTATTTCATTCTGGTCTGAAAAATTAAATATTGCATGATACTGAAATGTCAGCCGAGAAATTAGGTCCAGACGACAGTGAATACTGTATAGATTCCATGAAATATGTTGCATATAATGCTGATAATATTTCTCCGTGAATGGGACAACAGTTGTTGGCTATATTCAGTATTTTGAATTTCTGATTATCAATAATGATCTAGTTCAGATCACTTCGCAATTTAAACTGTGAAAATTTTACAGTCTCCAAAAATCCCTTATGCCAATACAACCGATATTAATGAAATTTCAACGTTCGATGACTTTTGTAAGAAAACAGAACTGAAAACAGTTCTATAATCTTCAGAGTATTATGAAGGTCAACTTCATCTTAAGTACTGTACCTAGTACTGGTAGAAGGGAGTAGAGCAACAATCAGAGGAGTATTCAATGAAATCATGCTGACCAAAACATGCACTAACGATAAAAGCAGGTCGAAACTGAACATCGTCATACCTCAATTACTTTTCCGTGATAAAAGTCCCACCATCACAAGTAAACTTACGTTTTTGCGACACTACCTAAGCAGAAGTAGCCTTTGAAGACCTTGTCCATAGCTTCAGTGAAAGCCAAACAATTACGCTATCAAGTCCGGAGAATTCAACAAGATCAATATCATCTTCTTAGCTACTGGTTTTCGCTATCATTTTAAAGTAATCAGTGCGTTTATATTGAATAAAGACTAAAGTACGCTTAGTGCTAAGAGTCACTTATATGTGTACCACTATTCAGAATGTAAGAGATGTTTGGGACTCAAGATGCTCCATTAAATTAAATTTTTATCTTTTAAACCACTATAAAGTCTTGTCAACTACTTTTTAGGAGCACTAAAGGTAGGGTTTCGTTCTCTGACCTGGAAGACGAAACTCCACCACAATCATCCACCTAAGCTACAAATTTTCTCAACCATCTCTTATGGCACTTAAACTATGGATTTGATTGATAGTAATCAACCTGAAATGAAACTTCCAAACTATGGTTAGAATGAATTATTGAATCGAAAATAACTTGAAGTAAACCTATTTTATTTTGTAAAAGAGTGAACGTTTATTATGAAAAAATTAATTATTTAAGATTTTCAGAACATAAATTCTTTGCACATGTTGATATTTAGGTGATTCAATTGATTGTTCTGAAAAAGTATATAAAGTCTTTTCGTATTTTCGTGCAATCATATATCTGAGTCATTGGAAACGCATCGTCTTCTGTTCCTCATTAGTATATTTAATATGTCCTCAAAAATAACGAAGAATATTTAGAGGCTATATTTAAAACTAATGAACAGTATTCGTTGCAAAGTATTTACCCGTATTAGGCTTTAATCAACAAACATCAATTTTGTTATACCATAAGATTACTACACATCACATTTATGTAGAAACAAATGTAGCTTTACCCTGTGAGAATGCCGGCGGTGTTCACTAGGAAACTTTAGGTTCAGACTAGATTTCAGTGATTTTGGTGAATATTGTGAGCAACCAGGGATGAAGAATCGTGCACCGCTCTCTATGAGGTTTTACATACTATAACATTAGATCTAATTAGAACTCCCATATTTTCATAAGATACAGCTGAACTCTTGTGAATGATTTGCTGACATCCATTTTCATCAGTTTTACTAAGAACGTAAGTAAACGACCGACTCATCTTCTATCACAATAATGAGGTTTATCACAATGTTCAAACATAATCTTGATGGTCACTACATCTACCAATGAATATACAATACTTGAAGAACATAATTTGGATATTAGTCATTTCACTTTACAGGAACAAAAACGGTGATGCTCAGCAGCCTAGAAAGTTCTCCGCACCGATTTCTCAAAACTCAGTATTTATGTAGAGAAATGTTTGGGATAAGTGGTCTTGTAGACTTTAATCTGGTTAAACTCAACAAATCAAAATGGATGGCCATTTTTGAGAGTATCTGTCAGAGGTTGGATAGCTTACTTTTTACACCCTTCTCATACTTGTCAAGTGGACAATTAAACTTTTCACATTTTCATCCATCTTATTATCTCTTTCGAATTATTGTTTATTAAACAATTGATATGGTGCATTCTTACTAATATCGTTTAAAATACTATTTTGATTTAAAATTAACTCTAAATACGATTGTTCAGCTTGAGCAAACGCTATTGTTAAAAAGAAAATATTCTCCATTGAACTGACTAAATTCATTTTCAATGATACCATGAGTTGCTTTTGTTATTAGTTTCAATTTGTAAATACTAATCATGATTTCTTTCATCCGCTCTGACCCATATTTCTTCTGATCACTAATCGTTCAACTTCACTTACCATGTAAACTTATTCAAGTTAACATTCTACATTAGCATACTAAATATTACAACTTTTATCATATTTTATAAACAATCCTCAAATTATTGAAATCATGAAGCTATGATTGTTAGACCACCATTAGAAACCTGGAAGCGCTGGACGCAGTTTCGTCCTATTCAGCAGTGAGTATCCACGACCATCGCGGATAATACAATGAGTAATATCATGGAAATCTTTTATTCACATGTGCCATGATTTTGAGCGATGTACTTCGCTTTAATTCTGGCCAGTTTTTAGATTGTTACTTTATATATATAACTGTTGAAACCGTGGAAAATTTTTGGAGAAAATAGTCTTTGTTCATACATCCGGGTTTTAATATGATAGGATTTAAATTTCAAGCTTTTAATTTCTACTGTTCATTCAGAAATGTAAATCGTTTATCCGACTCGTATACAAAAAATCTTAGTTGCTAGTATTTCAGACCTGCCTTACTGTCAATTAACAATATTGGTAATGATCAGGTAATTTTTGAAAACCAATGCGGATAAAGCTCAACATGAAGAGTGAAAAATATTCACTGGATATAAATCAGATATTTACTTTCATCAAATCCACCTTTTTCTTACGTAGATTCCATTCAGAACAATTTTGACTTTCGCAAAATATGAATTGTTCAACAATGAAGACTAAGATTTTGGGGATGCGAATATAGTTGAGAACTCAATTTCTTAGTGAATGTTTATAAACAATTCAAATGACAGTTCTAGAATATTTAAAGATAGTTCAGATTTTGTAATATAACAAAACATGTAAGAGGTGTTGAAATATTCAGTGACTAAATAAAAAAATTAGAACTGTTATCTATAACTATGCTAACCTCCATCTTTGCGAGTGGGTAAACCTTCAGGCCGCTGCTTTAGTATTGACACTAGCACAAATTTGACATTTTCAGTAAAGGGTCTTATTTAATTTTTCGGAAAATGTACTTGATCAGTTATTTAAACTTAATCATGCACCAGCATAATTAGAAGGTAAACAAAACGAGACAACTTACTAGTTTTTTCCTTTTCTGCCTATCATTCTTACCCATTATAAACAAGCAGAATATAAATTATCGTATTATCAAGCTAGAAAGACATGTAATATAATTTAACTTGGATGACAAATTCTAAGATGCAGCACAATCAATAAATTCTTACTTCCTACTAAATCAAAGACAATATACTATTGTTAATATCTAAGCTTCTAAACTGAAATCCCCTTTCAAATGTTCCTCGAAGTGATATTATTACGAAGGTGTTATAGCTTAGTTTTATAATCCTAACTTTATCGGCACTTTAGTGGCTTCTAATTAACACAATTTAGTCTCATTTTATTTTGACAACATATGGTATATGAAATGAAAATGATCTATTGTCTAATTGTTTCAATTTGAAAGTATTTAAGTAATCTATCTTCATAATATTAGCGTTACTGGAATTCAAGATTAAATATATCTGTGCTTTGACTGATTACACCTCGTGATATTTTTGACAAGCCAATATAAATAATTAATTTAGAAAAATAACTCAGGAAACAACTTATATTTTTTAATAATTAGACAAATAAAATCATACACTAAATTAATTAGCAGGTTAATAAATCATCAAACTTGTTTGTACTATTATTTCTCGATTCTACAACTCTTAGGTAATAAAAGCACACAGTAGAGATTAAACAATGTACAAGGATGCTACTAAGTATCTTCGGATAATTACTAGGTGAGCTTTAGATAGTAAAACGTGTTATGTTGTTGAAAATCAGTGCGGAATGTTCGGAAAATATGTCTTCAAACACAAGTCTATTTAATCTCACATTAGAAGCGTTCTGAGTGTGTGAAAAACGTTCAACTTAAGTTGTTTGAACGAAGAAGTCAAATCAGTCAATACAGAAGCAACCAGTTTGCTCAACTAATCTTTTTATCTCGATCTCACCGAAAAAGACATTCAACTTGTCACTAGTACTCTTCATCGTATTAATTTTCTTTTAACTGATTTATTAGTCACATTCTCACTGTATACTTCAGTTCTAAACAGAAGCTGGATTACAAGTTTAGTATTTATTTGTTTGACTTCGTTGTGATTCGCTTGTTTACACATTTTTGAGGGTATCCCTTTTTATCTGGAAGCGTTATTTAAAATATGACACAGTTTGAACAAAAGTGATGAAGTAAATATGTGTAAGTTTCTTGTTCTCAGTTAGCGATTCCTTATATCTTTCTAAGTAGAATCACCAAAATGATTCAACTATCTTTTGTAAAATTGCTTAGTATACTTCAGTAAATGTAGTGGGTCAAAAATTTACTTTTAGAAATTCTAGCTGACAGAGTACTTTTGATTAGTTATAAGGTAAATCAGCTTTTAGTTTACCTGGAAAAATGAACTCACAAGTGGTCCGATACAACTCATTAGTGTAGTATGTAGACGATCCTAGAAATACTTAGTCCTAATCTTAATAAGTTATGAGATAAGAAAAAAGGCATATCGTTAACTCTGGAATTCTATGTATTACCGAAATGATCAATCAAACAGATTTAGTGGTTATTATAAGTCATAATGCAAAAGATTTATGGTTTTCAATTGATGTCAAACTTAACTCAGTTTGTGATATCATTGATTTAATAAAGAAGCTAAATTTTGTAAATTCAGATGCTGAACATAAATAGTAATGGAGAAAATAGGTTCAAAAGCTTTCAAACTATACTACTACATACAATATATTCTCTAGAGTCTGTTCTTTACTTAGGCTTGCTGAATTCATGAGTAAATTCCTGAAAAACCAATATTTTCAGTTATCACTAGTTTTATGATTTGAATAGTCATATATCATTGTTCAATGATAATTATGAATAAAATGGAATTCTCAGCATGATAAAGAACTTATATGATATTTGATTAGTCCTAGCACTTCTTCACCAGGTTGTATGTTTCTGAAGTAACTTGAATCACTCTCTCTCGCTGACAATGAACCTATATTATTGTTGCTCGCGTTGTGAGAAAAGGGCATTGGTCTCGTAACTCAGGAAGAAGAACTCAAATTTCATCATAAGATGTCATGAGGCTTCTAAATGAAGACCATCTAAATCACAGTGAGTAATTTCAACGGTTTTGAATAGCTTTTACTGTATGAGAACCCCATTTCGACATGAAGCTCATTTCTTTTCAAATTCTGTCAATTATTCGTCAAACATCTATAGTATATATGCTTGTTAAGATATTACGACAAATAACTTATCTGATATTGTATTGTTACGAGCAGCTCTTTACAAACTTTAATTTCATTTTCATATATTGAATGTAACCATAAACTCTATGGTTGATTTAAAAGATTCATGTTTGAAATGCATTTATACGTGAGCAAAAACCTGTAACAAGTCAAGTTATTGCAGCAAATTTATTTGTGTTGTGTAAAATAGAACAAGTTCGTGAGTTTTAGATTATTTTAGCACAGTCAAACTTACCTGAAATGAAGTATTATTTATGAGAACCATTTGGACATTTTACCATGTATATACACCGATTCGACTTCTTGAAATGTTTTCGATTACATGTCTAATGAGAATTAGTCAAGTTTTACTTGAAGTCAACACTTATCAAGACAAATAATTCGGTTGATTGTACACCGTATTCTGAGACCGAAATTCACAATTGTAAGGAGAAAAAGGAAGGGGAAACAGTGACGAATATGAATCCAAAACTCACATATGCAACATTTTAATGAGTACAGGCTTTCAGTAATGTTAAAAATGGACATCTTCAAAATTTCATTCAAGTGAAACTTAGCTTAATATGATTCGGGATATCATTCATTTAAAAATGACAAGTATCCATATGTTATTGTTATGTTAGTTGACACAATAAGATTACATTGGCTTTTTGTTTATGATCAAAAACTAAACATATTTACTAGTCTACATTTTAAACATGTATTCTCATCCAATACACCATCGAATTTTATAGGAACACTCAGTCTTAAACAAGTTTTAGGTAAAAATATGTTAACCCTGTAAAAAGTAAATCATTTTTATGAAAATCTGAGGAATTAATATTTAGTCATTTCGAAGTTCCTCTCGGTGAACTGGATCTACAGTCATCAACTGAGTATCTTAAATGATATATTTTGAAGATTAACTGGTCGCAAAGAATAGACCTAAATCTGTAATCGAACATCCGAAGTTTTGGGTAGCTCTCGCGAACGAATAGTCCCATATCAGTGAACCATTGAAATTCATAAGATTACAAGTGTGTGTGATTTTCGTATTATGCTTTGGAATTATCGGAATGATAATTGGGTACAACTAAAAAATTAATAAGACGGTTTATGTCAACAAAATTATTACGAACTAAAGGTTAGGAGTCCCTGTGCAAGAACGAAGTACCTAGTTCCGATTCCTGCATTTAGGGGTCATAAACGCGATGTCATTCGAAAAAGGAGACTTGAATTGAAATGCAAATGATTATCATATATTATGGACCCTCTTTCTAAAAGCTATATCTGGTATTGTTATGAGATGCGTTTGGAGTTTGACAAATTTTTGTTTGTTTTTATTACTCCATTTTTGTCAAATGAGCATTATGTCTTATATATCTGCCCTCAATTCCTTACTCATCTGACTCTTGTGGTATAGTTTTTGTCTCGTCATCATTTATCATGTGGTTCATCCTTTAAATGATCTTTCGAATGTTTGTTATGAAAATACTGAATTTGTTTGGTTATATGTTTCTATTCCTGGGCCACTTTAAAGTTGAATTTTACTTGACCATCATGAATTTAGCATTTCTTTGGCTACGAACAGTTATACAGTTTTTGATAAAGGCATAAGATTATTGTAATTTAAATTCATAATTCTTATGATGTTCACTGGGTGTTAAATAGAAAAACATATACAGAAAATAATTCTCGGAAAATCAAACTATCAGTTTCTCGAATGAAGCATGGTTTTATGTTTAATCTGGAAGATACGATACTTTAACCAACAGTTGAGAGAATGCAATCATGTCGGAGATGCATTGACGACACTTTCATTATTTGTCTTGACGATATGAATCTCAATGAATTTTTAAATCCATTCCACAATTGTCTTCATCCTATTCAATACACATTCGAAGCAGAGACGAAAAGAAGGCCAGATTATTCGTTAACAAATTCTATATATCGAAAACAGACCTGCAATGGTCAATAAACAAATTTCCACTTCTCGGTTCGATTAAGTAGAAAACGAAATATACTCAGTTTTCACTACAAATACCCGACGGATAACTTGAAGGATGAACCTCATGATAGATGATCATGAGATAAATACTGTGACTTAAATATTTTAACTTCAGTTTATATTCATTATTGCTATCACATAGCTGCAAAAATACGTACTCTTGTAAATACTATTTCATAATTCTCTTATCAAAAAGAAGAAGCAAGGGATATTCTTTTTAAAACTCTGACAAATTTCCCGGAATTCTTTTTCTACTTTGATTACAAGTATAGGTTTATGCCACTTCAAATCATGTCTACAAAATACTAACACAGACTCATTCAAATACACACACAACACTGGAAATACAGCATCATGGCTTCAAAATAATAGCTTGTTATTCAGAAATCACACATTTTTTAATTATGCACACGTTAGTGATGCATTTAATATGTTGATTATAACAAATGTCTACCATCTTTTATTCAGCCTTCAACAGTGTACTAAACTAAGTGAATTTTTCAATTATGTCATAGAATGATATAATAATTATATCATAGTCATAGTGTTAGACAGCAGATTGCTGAAGTGGCAAGCACTACGTTGAATTTAATTCAGCCACTGATGCATATCAGAGTTCACACTATTCTCATTACGGAAAGACGAGTGAAATATGATATTTGCTCCACATTGCATATCTAGTTTAAGTTATGAGTCTTAGGTGAAATTAATGTATGTATATAACATTGAAGAATATGTTATATAACGAGTGTTAATACGAAATAACAGATGAGATATAGGTAATATTCGTTTTATCCTTCGCGTGAAAATTAATTATCGGTATTAAGAAAGAGTGATATAAAAATAATCATTATTCACGTCTGGACTAGAGTGAAGTGCATTAAAATCTCAGTCGGTAGCATGGCTTTCATCATCTGACTTCAATTACTTAGATTTGGCGTTCATTAATAACCGACCAATAAATATCACCAGCAACATTCGATGTATCTTAAAAGTAGCATTATCATAACACACTTTATTTTAAACTTATTTTTATCACAATACAAATGTTATTCAAGTCTTTAGTAGCAATGAATAGTAGTTCAATCTTCTGTAACAGACCTTTTGTTCGTTTGAAAATTCTGATTGTTAATCATTCCATTTTATAATCAGTCGAGTCTAATTGATTTCGCATCATTTATTTATCTTAGAGTAACTCAGTGAAATTCATTATTCTACTATCAACGTTGTTATACTGTTAATCGAATAACCATTAAAATTATAACATATATGTATACAAGAAAGACTAATGAGTTTGGCTAACCATTAAGTCAGTCACATCGAATGGTTCGTGCATACTTGTAACTACGATTATCAGAATGTTTGGTGCTCCACGATTTATCAGCTCATTAAACCCGCTTAAAAATAGTATCAACAAATGATTCGATTTTTCAAATTATTAGTGATTTGGGATGATAGTCATGAAGAAGGTATGGGGGGATAATATGCAACATTATATTGAATGATTGAGTGGGTGTGCTTATCAAAGAATAAGCGCTGAGCCATTTTTATTAATCTGTTACAGTAGCCAATAAACGTACAAAATGATTGTGGCATACACCTTGCATGCGACTGGTTGTTTAAATCCATAAGATTTAGGCGCCATCCTCAACATCAACAAAATAGTATATAAGAGAAGTACTGATTTCGTTTACAGCAGTTCTAACCTACTTACCAATGATGCAAAGCATTCTATTCCTTCTTTGCCTACTAGTTATTTCGTGCGAAATAATGCTGAATGATAGGTAGTTTTCCAGTAACTCTGGTGTTTAATCATACATTGATTTGATTCATTTTGAATTTATCAAATATCAGAATCAGTGTATCTTATAAATAAATAATGTGGGTAATAGTCAGTGCATATGATTTCTAAAGACTGTTAGACCTAGTTAGTTAATTCAAATTAATTAGTTATTCTTTTCAGATCAGATTTCCATACTAATAATAGTTTTAAGCAATATAATGTTATGCTCGTCAGCTGATATGCTTGAAACTATTACAGGTTCACCTTAGTCGATAAACGAGAACGAGACAATCAACCAGTAACACGGTAGGCTACTCTGATCCGTTGACCCAAAGAAGCTAACGAGAAGTCTTGATATAGCATAGAAAGTGTATTCTACAAACACCCAGCCATCACACAGTGATCTCAAGCACACAAATCGCATTTATTTATACACCGTAGAGACGTCCTAGGGAAAGTCACAAAAAAGCATACTAAAATAACACAATAAACAATCACAGCCACGGCTTTTCCTGGTGGGGGATGTGATCTCAAGGTCAACTGATTAGCCAATGAATAAAATCCGAAATTAAGACATATATCGAGTGAGTTCTAGAGATCTGACATCTCCAACAGATAAATCTGGATATTTCAGTAGCTGGCTAGATATTCATAAATGTAGTTTTTATATTAATTCCGAACGGCATTTAGAAATCACAATCCAAGTAATCCAAAAACTTACCGTGATCACTACTGCCACATTCCGTTAATCACGCTTCATCATTTTAAAAGCCTTATATGTATATGAATTGTTTCACTTAATAGTATACATAATCATGAATCTACAGGTTCATAAGCCTTTGGTTGTTAATCATGTGTGAAATTAGTCGATCAAATCTTGCGAATGGTCTGTGCTAAATGTTTATATTTAGTTGTACATAGCTAGCTTTGAGAATGATGTTTCTTATTCTGTTGATGTGCCACAAAACGGTGAATTCGATTGAAGCTACGAATGGAAATGATTTATCTAAATTACGCGGTGTTTGAAAAGAACAATCAGCAAATACTACTGCTTCACTTAACATACTATTTTACCAGTCGGAAGAACATAATTGTATATCATATAATGAGATTAGTTTAATTTTAAATAAAATTTTAGTGGAAGGAGGATCAAGTGTAAGTTTTAAAATAAATAAATACTACATTTCTTTGTGTAGAAGTATCATACTTTTGACAAAATAATGTTTTGGATATTCTTCAGTTATTCATATTAGTGATGTTTCATTGTCCGGGTTTGTTGTATACGTCAGTAGAAATGAATTGCTGAATTCATAAGATATTATCAAATGTATTAGCCTTGTCATCGTGAATCGGTCATTCTTCTCAAGGCAGTCATGTTATTCTCACGTATTATAAATAGGTGAGCTGTAAAATTATATTCACATAGTTGATTCCGGTATACACTAAATTATTCTCACTGCAATGTAATTGAGCTAATAAACGGAATATAGCAGTCTTGCTCTTCTCTTGATTCAGCTATTATCTGGAGTAGACAGAAGATGGATTCAATAGATGAAATATTAGCGGTTATTTTCTACTTTTCAGTTTATGATTAGTCATCAATTAAGTGAAATTTAAATAACTCAGAACGTCAACATTTATGTCAACATTCCATTTCTTTTGTAAATCCATGTAACATAAAGATATTATAGTAATAATAATTGTTAGTAGTATTATAGTGAAGAAGTACACAGGTGAGGACAAACAAATTGTATTTAACGAAAATTACAGAGTTACTCAGTAAAATTGGAAAACCATATCGTAAATCGTTCATTTGCAAAATAACAGTTCATCCTATCTAACTGGACTGTTCCTGTTGCAAAACATCAATCCATTATCACTATTCATGCGTTTCATACAAATTTCATTGTTTTCTAACTCTTCCTTTCTTGATCTCTCCTCATCTTCTGCTGCCAGACATTACGTTGACACTCACGTCATATACTACTTACAAGTAGCTCACACCACACTCGTCCCCCCTTTTAATAAGCTGTCGTCGTAGTCTTTTTGATCGCCGTATCGCTGTCTTCTTTGGTGCTTTCCGTGACCTACACGCTTGATAATCTTGAAACCACCTCTGCAGTTGACTGGCATTCACGCGTTTTTGGTTGTCTCCTTTCCGTATCGTGTAAACAGAGCCACGTCTCTCAATAACAATGTTCGGTCCTTCCCACTTCGGGAGCAGCTTCCCTGATCCTTGTCCCGATGCTACGGTGGCTTTCCGTTCTCTACATTTTACCAGGTCCCCGACTTTAAACGGCTTCCACTGCCTACTCTGCTGTTCTGTCGTTGTGTGCGACATCTGTTTCTTCTTTATATTGCTGATTGCCTCCCTCCTCTCCTTCTTTAACCTTGTTGCCGTCCACTTATGTTGTTGCGGCCATGTCTTATTGTGCATTGGAAGTCGCGGATGTCTCCCGTACATAAGCAGGAAAGGTGATTTCTTGGTTGTTCCTTGTATTGAGGCACGATGCGCCAGTAAGATTAGTGGTAATTCCTTCTCCCAATTCCCTCCTTTAGAGGCTAACCATTCCTTCAACGTCCGGTTGTTTCTTTCTGTAAGCCCGTTAGTCTGCGGATGATATGGTGTAGTTCGTATTCCCTTGATACCGAACTGTTCCAGACGGGACTTAAACTCGTCACTTTCAAAACAGGGACCCTGATCAGTTAATATTGTTTTCGGTATTCCGTGACATGCCACAATGTGCCGGATGACTACTTCCGTCACTGTTTTTGCCCGCTGATCTGGAATTGGTACGGCGTCTACCCACCGTGTGGCATGTTCTGTCATCACCACCAAGTGTTGATTGCCGCTGGCGGTCTGCGGGAACGGTCCCATCACATCCACTGACCATAGATCACCAACTGCAGTTACAGGAACTGACTGCGATGGCGGGTGTATGTATCGATTACTTTTCATTAGTTGGCACCGTTGGCAAGTCAATACATATTGTGCCACATCGTCTCTCATGCCTGGCCAATATGCACTTTGTCTTACTAGATCAGTCGTTCGTGTGATACGTGTATGAGCTACCTGATGACACTCCTGTACCATCTTATGCCGCATGTTCTTTGGGATCACTGCCACCCAATTTTCATCATCATCTCGCCAGATCAGGGCTCCATATGTGCTAATCCTCAGTCTCTCCTTTTGTCGAAGCAGCAATAATACCTCGTTGTTCATCTGCCGTTCGTCAATATCTGCCCCTTCTTTTATCATTCTGATCACCTCTCGAAGGTTAGGGTCAGCCTTTTGCTGCCGGACGAGTTCTAGTGGGTCCCCGTCAAGGCTATTGACTGCGTATGCTGTCATTGGGAGCTCAGCATCCATCTCCCGCCTCGATAAGTAGTCCGCCACCAAATTTTCTCTTCCTGGGACGTGGCCGATACTGAAGTCGTACTCCTGCAGACGTATCATCCATCGCGTCAACTTACCACGGGGGTCCTTTGCTGTTTTCAGCCACTGCAGGGGTTTATGATCAGTCTCCACGTGGAACCGCCTACCTAGCAGGTATGCTTTCCATTTTTCTATTGCCAAGACAATCGCTAAACACTCTTTTTCGATCGTTGAGTACTTCTGCTCAGAAGGTGTGAGAACGCAACTCGCATATTCTATCACACTGTTAGATTGACTTAAGACGGTGCCTATTCCACGGTCACTCGCATCTGTTGTCACTGTAAACAGTTTTCCAGGTTCAGGTAATCGTAGCGTCATCCGGCGGTCGTCCAATAGGTTTTTGATACGGTCGAACGTTTTCTGGGCAGTCTCTGTCCACGTAAACTTAGTGTCGCTTAACAACTTATAGAGGGGTGCCGCTTCTTCGTTAAAGTTCTTGACGAATCGACTGTAGAAAGCCGCCCTTCCAAGGAACTGTCTCAGCTTCCTTTTGGAATTAGGTACCGCGATGTTCTTTATGGCTAGGATTTTCTCCGGCAACAGTTTTATTTCTCCATTCCCAACTTTATGCCCCAACAAGATGACACTACTTTTCGCTATTTGTGATTTTTCCTTATTGATTCGTAGTTCGAATTGTTCAATCCGCTTTAGGACAGCTTCCACATGGTTAACATGATCCGCTTCTGTTCGGCTGTACACCACTACATTGTCGCCATACACCTCAACATTCTCTAGGTTCTTGAGCAGCAGCATCATTACTCTTCTGAATGTAAACGGCGCACCTGCCAACCCGAACGGCATTCGTCTGAACTGGTACTGCTTATCACGTACAGTAAATGCTGTTTTATTTCGATCACTCTCTTTTATCGGCAGTTGCCAATACCCTGATCGTAGATCCAGTACTGTGAACAGTGTGGCGTTCTGCAGCCGATCCAAGGTCTCCCCCACAGTGGGCATTGCACATGGTTTTAGTTCAGTTATGTTATTAAGTTCTCTGAAGTCTATACAAAATCTGTATTTTCCGTTCGGCTTCTTCACCAAGAGCGCTGGCGAGCTATATGGGCTGTCTGTTTCTTCAATTATGCCCTCCTTCAACATCTCTTGTACCTGTCTTTTTATCTCCGCCTCCAAATGTACAGGCACGCGACGTGTTGTAAATATGGTTACTTGCTCGTTCTTTAGTGGAATTTCGTGCTTTACTTTATCGCAAAATCCGTACGGTTCTCCGTCTCCCGTGAACAGTTTCCCGTACTTTGCACACAACTCGTGAATATTTGGTTTCTTTTCCGACCTGTCTGGTGCTACCCTTATCTCTGCCACTTCACTACTCTCATGTATCGGGAATGCTCCATACTTAGTGATTATCTTACCATTCCGTAAGTCGATTATCGCTTTTACTTCTCTCAGGAAATCTGCTCCTAATATTGGTCTCGGTAAGCTGTTTGTCACTACAAACTGGAAACTTATCTCTACACTTCCTACCTTTACGTTACTGTTAGACGTGCCCAGAACCTGTAACCGGTGTCCCCCTACGGTTTGAACTGTCAATGTACATGGCACGACTCTCTGACACAGCTCTCTGCTTATCAACGATATTGCTGCCCTTGTATCAATCAGACATACTAACTCGCGTTCGTTAATGCTTACTCTGGCGTAAAGCGCTCCTCTATCGACTAACGCGACAACCCCCAGATTCCCCGAACAAACAAAACTCGAATTATACCTTTTCACATACTTGTATCTTCGTCTTGTGGGACAGTTTCTTCTCCAATGTCCTGTCCCTCCACAAGCGTAACATTTATTATTCCTGCTGCCTGTTACTCTCATTGCGGCAACCTCACGCTGCAGCTCATCGATTTTCTTCTCGAGGTCATCTTTCTCCAGACTCGCGCACGTCACCGAAGCTGCTGTTTGCGTCATTAGCTGTCGAGTCACTTTCGCCAATTCATTTATACTCATCGGATGTGCGGCGTTGATCAACTTCAGCTGCTGAGAAATGGCGTCCGGAACACTCTCGATGAACTGCGATACCAACAGCTGAGCTTCAGATTCCTCATCCAAACTCGGCAGCTCGCGATGTAACAGCTTGGTTAACTCGACTGCCAGCACCAGTTGGTCTCCATCCCCCGATAACTTCACCGTCCTGAATTTCTGAAGCGCCTCCTGTCGACACACTGGGCTGTCAAACTCCGCGACAAGCAGATCCGTGACCGCCTTCTATGTCCTCACCTTGGCATCCAGGCTGTCATACACCGCCTTCGCTCGGCCGCGGAGCAGCAACCCCAAAGCCACCGTCTTCTCCTGCTTCCATCCGGCTAGCTCCGCCACAGCCTCAAACTCCTTCAGGAAGGCTCCCACATCTCCATCCTCGAACTCCTCCGGCCACGGTATCTTCATCCTGGCAGCGACACCAAATGTAGTGAAGAAGAATTCAGGTGGGGACAAACAAATTGTATTTAACGAAAATTACAGAGTTACTCAGTAAAATTGGAAAACCATATCGTAAATCGTTCATTTGCAAAATAACAGTTCATCCTATCTAACTGGACTGTTCCTGTTGCAAAACATCAATCCATTATCACTATTCATGCGTTTCATACAAATTTCATTGTTTTCTAACTCTTCCTTTCTTGATCTCTCCTCATCTTCTGCTGCCAGACATTACGTTGACACTCACGTCATATACTACTTATAAGTAGCTCACACCACAGTATTAGTATTTAGGTGAAATAATTGTGAAATAATTTACATTTCACTGATTTATATCATACCAGTTATATATTTCGATTAAAGACGGGCACACATGTAAGTGATAAAATGTTTTCAGTATTTATGTTCCATATTAAGATTATTTGTTAAAGAGATTATGTGGTAGTGATATATTGTACATAAAAAATTACTTCAGTTTATGTCAAATTTTTTGTGTTAGAAGTTGACTTATCTAATAGTGATTATTCAACCCGGGAAAAAATATCCTAAGATTTTCGTCAATCACGTACTCTTATACAAATTAAGCTGCAAGTTAACGTTTCCAAAATGGTGTTCATTTTGTTTGAAAAAGGTTGATGACGTAAGTTATGTAATTTTTAAAGATCTAATTTACTGTACTACTACTGATACATGTATAAAGCTCTGAATAATTCATCAAATGGATTTTCACAAATGACTGAATATTAATTAACAAAAAACAAGAGCCAGTAATGTTTTGGTCGTATAATGAAATGAAATCTACATTTCATTCGTTATAAATAGTTAATTATTCTCATTAATTCATAAGAAAATGTAACATCGTAAATTAATACGACGTTTATTAAATGACAATTAGTTGTTACATTCTTCTCAATTGAGTGGTAACTGCATTATTACAAGATGTTTAACTAATTTACAATGCAGTTTTATCTTGTAATATATTTTCGTGGTCTTATGCGAAGTACTGTCAAATGGTAATTGCTGAAGTTCCAGTTTGTGTAATTATCGATATTTGTATTTGTTTTTCAGTTGTTTGGTCATGAATACACTAAAGCTTTATATGAAGATGTACAGAAAAAGTATCTTGTGAGTACTTATTTAAATTCAAGAATTTATAAATAGATTTTGCAATACAACTAGTAATTTAAGAAGACACATTCATTTCTTCGGGTGAGAATTCAAATATGAAACGTTTGCTTTTTGTATTATGGCCTATAGCAACGACTAGATCTATCAATTCAACATTTTGGCAATACACTTTCCAAAGCTATAATTATTTTATCACTTCATATCTCACAACCTTCTAAAGTTGGAGTTCAGTACTTCTAACAGAATCCACTGATTATGAGAAGTAGTTGCATTTAGCTCATGAATTTAGATTTGCATTGAGCTGGATTTATTAAAGTACACTAAAAGTTTAATATTACTCTCAAATAACGTAAGTGTAAATAATTTATTTAGCGGTTTGCTATGTGAATGAAGATTGGTCTTTAAGCTGTAACAGAAGCAGTCAGCATAAATCATGCTTTTCCTGCATCCCTAATAAAATGAGTCCCGTGTAGCATATGTAAACAAACAGGTCACCAGAAAATTAAAACAAATAAATAATTAAAACTTGAATAAGGAGATGTTCATTATGTTTGGGTGATGCATGCAGTGAAACTTTAATTCATAAGCTAGTAGTCTATTGAATATTTATTTCAGGAATGACACAAGTGACATTCTTAGCGCCTTCAGTGGTGACATAAAACATGGAGGAATATTCGTCTAAACTGGTTGCTTATGTACTTACAATTTTACCTCTCTGGAACAACTTATTCTAATTATTGTTGTGAAAATGGCCTTTCTCATCCTTACAAACACCTATCATTTTTGCTGAATAACAGTCTAGTTTAAACTAAACATGGTTCAATCTGAGTGCTTACATTCTCAACGGATAACATAGTAAACGATCATTACTTATTTTCACTAAAATATCAGGTTATAGTTGTAATAAAAAGCGAACCCGACAATATTCATGAACATAAATCGAACTCTACTATTTATTTTTACTAGAATGCAGTCCTAAACCTGACTAGAAGTAAGTTGGTTGATCTTTTTCCAACGTGCTAATTATTCTAGTGCATGATTTCATTTGAATCATCAATAAGACGTTTGATCTCTCATGAGTTTCTTTTCCACGTTCTCGATTTATGTGGCTTCATGAAAAATGTGATGAGACATAGAAATCAAGGTCGAAATCATAAACATTTACATAATATGGAGATACACTGAAATTAACATTATCTAAACAGACTGATAAGATAACTCAATTAACTAATTTAACTAACGAGTCCCCGTTAATCCTAAAGTATATTTGACTTAAATTATGTTTTTAAAGGAAGGGAGTGTTAAGTACTCCTGAATACAATAAAAGGAAGATAAGTCTAACGATTTGAAATAGTCAGTCAGTGCTTTTATTAAGTCCAAGCTACTATTGATCAGTGTACATTGGGCCATTGTATTTTGCATTGATATCATTTCGTGTGACATTGAAAAATACATGAGGGATGTGTTTGGAAATTAGCTTACTCCAAACTGTCTTTGAACTAAAAATGATGATTACATTCAAAGTGTAGAATTGCACAAAATATTGTTATTTTATGTTTTTTATTTCAAGTATGTTTTATCTAATGCATATTATAAAGACATCACTGTTTTGAAACACTAATTTTGAAACTAATTTTTATTATAACTTCACAAGCACAAAGTAGATAATATATATTGAGCCTGTTATGATTACACTTTGTTACATCATCATGGTGGTAAACATTTCACATGAAGACTATCCTCTTGAAACGTTGATAGTTGAGATTTGGAATGAAACTATTTCAACAACAGATATCTTTTTTTACATTACTAGCAACGCACTGTTTCCTGAGTGTTTCTTTATAATTTTGTTTATAAATTCCATGTGACCTGCATAGAAGGCTAACCGTAAGTGTTTAACGCTTAGTAATTCATGTTCTTGTAATTTGGCATCATTTGACAGTAGATGGATTTACATTTCATGGTTGATATTTTCAAAATGTTATGAAAAATAATTTTTAATGCGGTGGTGATTTAAGTTGATGTTTAGTTTAATACTGTACAAGACAAACGAAGAAGGCGTTTAGTAAAAACTCAAAGTCATTACTAAAATCGTTTTTTCTGAACATCATAGTTCTTTTGTAAAACTATATTTTCATTCAGTATGTATTCTCAATTTTCATAACATTATTTTCACATTTTCTTTCTGTCAAGATGAATTGGAATCTACTTCAAACGAATAAAATTCATGTCATTTTTCAGTTATTAAATTGTGTTGAATAAATTTCATGCATAATTACCAGGTTTTTTCTCAACTCTTAACTGATTTTGAAAATTTAACGAAGATGAAAACGTGATTGCTATCTCGGTAATTTATTTCCAACTTTATAAATTAATGAACTAGGAGTATTGAAGCTACAATATTTTAGTTTGAAATGTAGTAACAGTGAAGAATCGCAAGTGTGAATTTTCAAATCTGAATTATCATATCTTACCGAGGCTGAGGTGTAACATTTAAACAGTTGTTATAATCATGCAAACAGACAATACATTCCCTCATGCACTCAGAAAGTACAAGCGAATTGTATTCGTTTTATTGTGAGGAAAGTTAGAGATAAACAGTACTAAATTTCTTAATAGTGTGAAGTACGAAGAAGTCAAGAATAGACGAGAAACACAAATGGAGTATACACGGTCTATTTACGAAAATTCAAACATTTATTTGAGATATAAACAAGAATTCACTACCTTATCTCAATTCGATTCTTGCTTTCAATAAACCCAGATTGCACTATGCATTTTGACATCCTGATACTTCTAGAAAATTCTAGAGGAAGTCTCTTCTGCATACGATATTTAAATTCCACTTTGTGAATAGCATATATCACACTGGAACATCATTTCGTAAAACACATCATTTATAGATCGGTACAAGCATGCGCTTTTGAAAAAACATTTATTTAGATAAGAGTGTAAAAGATAGTGCTAATCATAATATCAACTTTACCGGACGTGCTTTTAATTAAAACCATATGCTAATAACTTTGAAGAATAATGTAATCAAGATTAACACTTCTTATACGTAAAATGCGTTTAAATCAACAGTTTACATCAGAAACAGTTTGAAATTCTACATATGCCATGATTTTGAAAGATTTACATCGATTTAAATCTGGCCAATATTGGATTGTTAATTTGGATGTATGATTGTAGAACCTGTAGAGAACTTTGTGGCGGAAAATATTCATCGTTCATGGATCCAGGTTTCAATATGATGAGAATTTTTCAGCGATCAAAATTCTGATATAGTTTTTAAGCGTTATTTATAAGTAAGAGACAGAAACCTTTTCTATAAGATTCAATGTACGCTGAATGTCTACGTCATTTTGAAGACTATAACTAAAATTGGTATTGAAGAGTACTGCTACTAACAGAAATAGACAAAATTGTCATCATGAACAATGTTTGAAATCACTAGTAAAGCCGTTCAGAAGAGAGCATCTTCACAGTGAAGTATTCTTCATGCCTACTTCCACCTACAATATGCGCTGAAGATGTCGTCTGCGATGCAAGTGAAGGTACAATAATCAAATCATCTGTCTCAGTGAACTCTACACAAACAAAAACATCCACACGAGCTACATAGTTCATACCAAAAACAAATTTATGTCGTAAAGAAATCTTTGACTAGTATATGCATCAGTTCCATTCAATCATTTGATAGAAGTCGTTTAATTAGAATAAAGGATGGATAACTATACTCACGATACTACAGAAGCTAGCTGATAAAGATCTTATTTATTCTCATAATATCCGAAAATGAATAAATTATTTACAATAAAATCTGTTTTTGTCACTACGTGGTAATTTTTTTGTCGTATAGTTGGTAGTACCAACACTGGTGGAATCAGTCAACGGTGGCGTATGAACTTTCTAAACTATCTCATTGCAAATTTTCAAGCAAAACATAAAATGTATCCACTCAATATGCGACAAGCACAGGAAGAGAGTGAAAAGCGGATTCCGAAAAAAGTTTCATCGTGAGACGTTGTGGTGTTGAATGAATGTCTATCAAAAAAGTTAGTGGCTAACTTAAAATCCTATACTTGATAAATGCTTGTAATTTAAGTTATTAGATGGACCGTTAATCATAAAAATAAATCCCGAATTTTCATCGTTTTTGTTCTTGTAAATTGAAACGACCAATATTTATATTATGTTCTTCAGGTATTACGTATTCATTGATAGATGTAGTGACCATCAAGATTATGTTTGAACATTGTGATAAACCTCATTATTGTGATAGAAGATGAATCGGTCGTTTACTTATGTTCTTAGTGTCGAGTAAAACCGATGAAAATAGATGTCAGCATACCATTCACAAGGGTTCAGATGTGTTTTATGAAAATATGGGAGTTTGTAGAAGCGATGCACGATTCTTCATCTCTGGTACTGCACAACTTTCACCGAAATCATTGCAAATTGGCTTAACCATAATGTTAGAGATGTCAGTTATGAAATATTGATCTATTTAGTCGTTAATGTTGTTGCATCGTGGTAATGTGGATAACCAGCTCACAACTCTGAATACCTTGGTATGATCAAAAATCAGGATTATATCGAGTTAATAAAGGAAATTCAAAGTAAATCCTCAATGAAAACTGAGTTAATAATAATATAAGGTGTCTATGAAGTATAGAGATAGTTATCATTTAAAATATTTATTTTTGTAATAATTCAATTGACTAGGTATATTCTTGGATATAAATCGGCATTTGTTCAAGTCAGCTATAGCAAAGCTGAGACATCTATCTTTTCAATCAAATGATGCGAAATATTCTCGGTCCAAATAGGTTAAGCAAACACTGAAAACCCGAAAGCAGCGGACAATGGATCCTTTCCATTGTAGAACTCTTTGATAGTGTAAATCCACAACCCTATAACTAAAAATCAAATCCAGGACTCTTCATCTGTAAAAGGCAGAAGCTCTAAAGGTTTAGAGAAAACACAGTTTGAGTTTATCCTGAAAGTATGCACATTTGATATATCCTTTCATTTTTCCGTGAAACAATTGGATCCAGAGAATGAATTTTATCCCCTTTTCCATGTTCTGTTGTGAAATTAACATCATCTAAGGTTTTGAGTATCCGATATCCATCATTTATATCGTTGCGTAAAACAAAGTGTCATACATTACAAGGAGTACAATCTCTGAACTAGTCAGTATTAATTTTGCCCTGTCATAATCGGAAGTGAATATACATCTAAAAAGGTGATCCCAACTAGGCTCCCATATCATTATCGTCTACTTGAAAGTATAACAGATCGTTAAATTGGAACTGAACTTTTTATATGTATTGAATTGGTAACTCTCTGAGTTTAACCTATGGTATAAATATGAGCTGTGTGTACTGCCTAACATCGTATACAGTTGATCATTTAGAATAGGCTCCAGTACACTAGCAACAAACCAGGTCAATTTATGAAATGGACAGGCAGTCACGGAGATAACTGATCTCATCGGTGTATCGAATTTGTGGATTTTGGCGTGTATGTAAATGAATGGTTTGAGCACACCGTAAGTAGCATAAGTCATCTGTCCTGAAAGATCTTCAAGTTGTAATGTCACTTCTCATTTTATACCTCTTACATTTTTGTTATATTACGTAACAAAAATTATTGTTATATATTGCTTATAAATGCATGCTAAGACGTAGATTCATCAACTATATTTACATTCCCTAAATTTTATTCCTCATTGTTGAACAACTGACAGTTTGCGAATTTTAAAATATAATCATGATTTAAAACAACCAATTTTATTGCCTCGTATATAAATGACAAATATGTAATACATTACAATGAACTTATCGCATTCTGTGATTAATGTAGCGCTTGCTACAATTGTTACTTTTACTTTTAATATTAATTAGTCCTCAATAAGTTATCCTTGTTGACACGTTCCTTTGAAAGTGAACATGTAAGGTTCTAATTTTCGCGTATGTATCTTATTTAATTTTCGCTAAATATACTTGAGAAATATTTAATTCAAAACAGATTAAAAAATGTCATACGTCCTTAAATGTATTTAAATGAAATCATATACTAGAGTAAATACGAGGTAAATTAATACACCAAACAGGTTTTTCTTTTTTTGGCCTATCTTCCCTACCTATTTTAAGTAAGCAGTATAAGACTAGAAAAGCATGTAATATGATTCATTTGAGACTAAAAATTCTTAGGAGCAACCTTGTTAATAAATTCTTTTTCTTCGCTAACTTGCAGACAATATATATGATGGTTTATTTTAGAGCTTCTAAACTGAGACGTTCTTTCAAGTATTCTTCAGATTGATATTATTACAATGGTGATTTATCATAGTTTCATTATCCTAACTTTATCCGCACTTCAACGGCCTTAAACCAAAACCATTCAACTTAATTTTCCTTTGACAGCATATGGTACGTGAAATGAATACGTTGTAACTGAAATAATCTAATGTCTAAATGATCCATGTTTACTGTCTTTAAATAATCTTTCTTCATATTCTTGTGTTACTGCAATTTATGATTGAAAATATCGATGTTCTGAAGGACTGTATTGTGTTATATTTTTGCCAGTCATCAAAACTTCTATTTTTGTCTGTCGGTTATACAACTCTTAACTGATAAAAGCACGCAGTAAAGATTAAAAAATGTACAAGAATGCTATGAGATATGTTCGCATGGTTACTAAGTATGCTTCGAGTAATCAAACACCTTAAGTTATTATAAAATCAATCTTAATTTTTTAGTTTGTTATCTGTTAGGAAAGCATTTGTTAAAACCAAACTCTACTTAATCTCATACTGAAAGTATTCAGTAAGTATGAAAAACGTTCAACTTAAGTTGTTTGAACGAAGAAGTCAAACCAGTCAATTCAAAAACAATCAGTTTACGTAACTAATCTTTTATTCTTGATCTCACCAAAAAAGACATTACAATTGTCAGTAGTATTCTTCATCGTATTAATTTTCTTTAAACTGATTTATTAGTCACATTCCCACTGTATACTTCAGTTCTAAACAGAAGCTGGATTATATGTTTAGTATTTATTTGTTTAACTTCATTGTGATATGCTTGTTTACACATTTTTGAAGGAATACCTTTTTCTCTGGGAGTGTTATTTAAAATATGATACAGTTTGAACAAAAAGTGATAAAGTAAATATGTTTAATTTTCCCATTCTCAGTTGGCAATTCTTTATATTTTTTTAAGTAGAACCACCAACATTATTCACCTATCTTTTGTAAAAGTGCTTAGTATACTTCAGTAAATGTGGTTTGTCCATAATTTTCTTTTATAAATGCTAGCTGATTAAGTATTTTCACTTAGTAGTAAATTAAATCAGCTTTTATTTTACCTGGGAAAATGTACTCAGTGGTAGTTCAAAGGCAACTCTTTTTTGTAGTATGTAACCGATGCTGGAAATATTTAGCCCTTATCTTAATGAGTTATGAGATAAGAAAAAAGACAAGTCATTACCTATGAAATTCCCCACATAATCGAAGTGATCAATCAAATCGCTCTATTGGTTATTCTTAGTCATAATGCATAAGATATATATGATTTTCTATGGATGCCAAACTTAAATCGATTTGTGATATGACTGATATAGTGAAAAAGCTAAATCTTCATAAATTGAGATGCTGAATAAAATTAGTGGTAAACCAAATAAGCTTATTGTTTTTTTCTCCGGTTATGTATGCTAAATTCATGAGTAAACAACTCAAAAACAGATATGTTCAATCATCAATAGTTTTATGATTTGAGTAGTCATATATCATTATTTAATGATAATTAATCAATGAAATGGACTTCTCAGAATATTAGATTGGAATATAGCCAATTTGAACATATCTTGTTCTGGTACACAGGAGAATCAAGAAAAACCGAATAAGTAACTGAATATGTCTCAAATAACATTTACAACATTCTTGTAATTTATAATACTTCAAATTCTGAACAATGATACGATTAATTATATATTGATGACGAATTGAATAATTTTTTCTGTAAATGCTCTCAAAAGTACCTATTCTTTGTTTTTCCTCCTAATTTTTGTTCTTATATTGATTTCTAATATTAAAAATTTTTTAATCGTTGTTCACTATAATTTATCGATTAGATGGTGGTTTTTTTATTTTAGAAAGCAGTTGATAACTTACACTATCAACCTAGTTTAGAAAAACAAACCCTATTTTGATTATGTATGTCGTCAAGATTGTGACAATTGAGTGTAATATGTACATACATATTTATACATGAAGATATTACAACTATGAATAATAACAATATATAACTGGGAAAAATAATCAAATTTCCTCATGTTCATGTTGGATACGGGTAGAATGATCGATGCCAAAGTGATTTCTTTCATGTTTAATACAGTATTCATTTCTGTTAAGTGAAACAGTTCCCAATTTACTCAACACAGTTATTACTTAAACAAATGAATACAACTGTTGTGGTGTGTGCTACTTATACGAACAATATAAGTATTATAAGAAGGGACGTGAAAGAAGAAGTCTCACGGTCAGAAGAGGAAAACGGAAAGCAAATGGAGCAAAAGCAAGAAGTAAATGGAGTACCAACATGAAGAAAAGGAAGCAACAACAGGAATGGAACAAGAATGGAGCGTTGGAAGTCACGACTCAAAGATGGTGTGCAAATAGAATGTTCAATGTAATGTTTTCGTTTTTAATTGACTCAGTGTAAATTTGCATCGTACAATCTTCCGCGCCTGCCTCAGTTTTCTCACTGTAAGTAACTTTAATGCCGAAAACATTCGATTACTTACATTTGAAGACTGCTTTAAACCAAATGTGCAATTCATACGATAGAATTGGTTCACATAAGTACACTTGATTAAACTGATAAGGAAAATAAGACTTTTTCGAATCACCATGTATTTTAGGTATTGAATTTAGGTACCTCATAGATGAACGATGACTATGCGATAATTTATTATAAATCAAATCAATAAAATGTGAACTAGCAAACTTTTATGAATTTCTATACCACATCACGTTACATGTTTGCTCATTATAAATAATGCAATTTTTTTAAACATCTATTGACAGTCTTTCGAAATTTGTCCGCGATAGTATTAGTGAACAAAAAATAACAATTTATGTAAATGTACTCATCCAAAGATCTCTAGAAACACGTTATTCAATAACTGTTTCTACTATTCACTGTAACTGAAGAAAATCAGCCATATCGCATACGATGTAGGATTTAGTTGTGTGTAGTCTAACATGTTAATTTGAAAGATACGCAAATTATTTTCAAACAGTCGGCTTCAAGATATCTAATTTGAGTTAAAACTAATGTCATTAAAGTCCTTTCACACAGGAATTCAGCACTTAATGTCACGTAGATTTATTAAGGAGGTATTTAAGTCGTGAGGATATTATCTTAATTGATTCTATGTTCCATCTCATTGAGTTATTCGCACTCAAATTAAATTCAAACTACGGACACCCTGATAAAGCGATCCTGACCAACTCCTATTAAATGACTTGCTTTGTTTATTGAAGTTACTAACTGTATATTTCAACTAATAACTGGCTGTTGTTTTATGTACCATATGAATAGTCATCAATCGGTTTCATTCATTTTAAATGATTTTATGGCATTTTATTCAGTTAATTCTTCAGTTTATCAGTTAGTATATAATAAATCCCTTCTCTTTGTAATTGGTTTCAATATGTTGTCTATTTGATGCATATCACAGTAGCCAGATCATTTCCAGGTAACTTGAATCGTTTTTATCACTTTAATTTTACAGTTTTGTGATCTAGAATTCGGATAAACAATATGATGAACTTTCTTACAATAACCACTTTTAATCATGAAGCAGATGTAGTGTAGTGTAGTGTATTCAAATTATTTCTATGAATACATGTAAGAAACTGCAAAAAGGATTCGTTCCTATCATGAATATTTGTAGAATAGTCCACTGAAGAATAAATATATAAAAATGTACAGACAAACAATATTCGGTTAGGAGTAACATTTTCTCAGTGAAAAATGCTTAATTTATAAATTTTATGACTTATCACTGCATTTTTCACTATGTTTAAATATAAAGAATGAATTAATCTCATTATCTGAAATAAAAATCTGTTTTCGCTAATGGTAAAATAGTACGCAAGGTAGAACAGAGGAATTATCAGAATGCAGTAGTTGATGATTGCTTTTTCTAAGCAACATCATCTAATTTAAATTAATCATTTTCATTTGTAGTGTCAATTCAATTAACCGTTTTTCATGGCGCTCTAAGAGAATGAAAAACATCACACTCAAAAGTCAGCTATTTACAACTAAATGTGAACATTTACCATAGACCATTCTCAAGATTTAACCCATTTGTTTCACACAGGATTAACAACCGAAGAAATATGAATACGTGAATTCGTGATTATGTAAATTGTTGAGTAAGGCAATTCCAATTCATACTCAGGTTTTGAAATGGTGGACTAAGCTTTATGGAATGTAGAGGTGGTGATCACGGAAAGTCGAAAACATTTTTAGGAATACTCTTGACTGACTGAACGGTCAGCATCACATTTTTGTGGATTACATGGAATGTAATTTCTAAATGTCATTCTGAATTATAGTGGAAAACTATACTTTTGAGTAGGTAAACAACTGTTAAACTATCCGAGTTTGTCTTTCTTAAAACTATTATTGGTATAGAAATCTGATCTGAAAAAATTAACTCACAAACTTGAATTAACTAACTAGGTCTCACTAGTCTTCAGAAATCATATGCACTGACCATCACCCACATTATTTATGCCTAAGATACACTGATTCTGATATTTGATAAATTCAAAACGAATCAAATCAATGTATGATTGAACACCAGATTTTCTAGAAAACTACCTACCATTCAACATTATTTCGCACGAAATGACTAGTAGGCAAAGAAGAAATAGAATGCTTCTCATCATTGGTGAGTAGTTTAGTGCTACTTACCAAACAGCCAAACTCTTTGTTCTTTCTTGTCTGAAAGCGGTAGACCCTGATGTTGTACTTTTAATAGGTATTCCATTAACAGTATAACAATGTTGACAGTAGAATGATGAAATTCAGTGAGTTACTCTCAGATAAAAAAATGATACAATTTCAAATAATGGGTTGTCTCCAGAATCGTTTAAACTGTAATTAGCCTCGACTGATTATAAAATCGAATGATTAACAATCAGAATTTTCAAACGAACAACAGGTGTGTTACAGAAGATTGAACTATTATTCATAGCTAATAAAGACTTTTGAATAAAATTTGTATTGTGATAAAAATAAGTTTAAAATAAAGTGTGTTATGATAATGTTACTTTTAAGATACATCGAATGTTGCTTGTGATATTTATTAGTCGGTTAGTTGTCCGTAAATATTTATCAACACGTAAATATGAGTAAATAAAGTGAAACGACAAAAACCGTGACACAAACCGAAATGTAATCCACTTGTCAATGTATTAACGACCGTCATTTTTCGACTAATAAACTTTCCGCCATCTCAAATGCTTGACACAAAACAGTACTAAACAAGATAATTTTAACAACTTCATACATAGAAATTCTAGCACATACATTTTGTTTTACAACTCGATACCACAATGAATTTGTCTATACTTTTCTGTAACATTATTAAGACATGTATCTTTTTCTTGAACATGGTGATCATCGGCAAACTAATTACAGATCTTGAGGTATCAAACATCTCATCTGTCCTTACAGCAGACGTAATTTTTCGATCACTCTTTCCGAATACCAGCTATTAATTGTCACGTGAAAGATAAGACTAATAGTGTCAATATCTCATCTGGTAGTAGCATTCAATATGTAACGTTTTCTTCAATGTTGTATACATACATTAATTTTAGCTAAAACAGATAAGTTTTGCGAGGTACGCAATTTGAAGGATATCTAATTATTTACTCATCTTTCCATACTGAGAATAGTTTTCACTCGAATATGCCTTAGAGGCTGCGTTAAATTCGATGTCGTGCTCACCACTTTAGTGGCTTGTGATCTGACTCCGATTTGTACGAACAACCGTAGAATATGTTATGAGATAAACCTCTCTCTCGATTTCCGTATATTATACTGAGGCGACCCTTGTTTGTGCGATGACGGTAATGAGAAGCCAAATATGGAGAGGGCAAGTGAGCCAACTCAACTCGATGAGACATGACTAAGTATTTGTGGTCAGACCAACATAGGCTAGTCAAATAAGCATGCACACACGCAAATAAAGACAAACAAGGTGTCAGCTAATAATTGGCAAGGTCCAAAAAGGCATAAATAATCGATTGGGGCAGAAAAAGACAAGCCTCATCGGCTCAACATAGCTTAAGTCTTATTTGAATAAAAAACACAAAAGCTGGTCGTGCTCATGAAGTTTTCATTAAAATGACTATTAGGTAGACTCCTCACGACTGACATACAGTGAACGATGTCAACAATATCAATGAAAGATCCTTCTCATTAATATGCTCCGATTATGTGGTAAAAAGTTATGTTAATAGCTGCCTTGTTGGTTCACTACGTAATCAAAGCCTTGTGTATTCAACAAAACTTTAAAAAAAAATTCTTCGAATAAATGGAATTGGAATTTCAAGTCAATGAGAGTTCGTGTCTCAGTATGGGTTCAGCACACATTGGAATTGAACATGCCTCACTTTTACAATTCACTTGAAATTCTCAGTAACAGTCTGTCCATTGCAGATATTTCCTGTTACTTTTCAGGTAACCTCCGTCTATACTAAGTAGATTTACTCACCTGTTTTACAAAGATTTAAAATATGGATTTACAAATAGAAAAAACAGATCGTTTATAAAATGTCTAGGGACTAACATTTACCCACTCATACTCAGATAAAATTACCACTATTGTTTATTGATCAGTAAGCTATCTAACTTTTTCAAAATCATTTGGACAAAGTTCGTGTTAATAGGATGTTTAATTGAAAGAAAATTGATTAGTTTTACAAAATATTGCATATCTAGTTTAAATGTCTGGTTGTCAAACGGGAGACTACTTTTATCCACTAACAGACAGATTGTTCGATTGATGAACTACTAAGATGATTGCCAATTAGAACGTGGCTGATAAACATTAGAATAAAATACTGAACAACGGAGACTAATTCATTAGTTTCACTGACCTTTTGATCAAAAGTCTGGATATTGTCTGATTATTCATGTTTTACTAACTTAATTGATGATAGTTTTATGCAATCCAGTCAAATACAAACGAGATGAAATTAAGAAAATTTGAATATTATTTATAAAACATGTTTTATAAACATGTCATCTTATTGCCTGTACTTGGAAATAAAGACTAGAAGTAAGAATATAAAAGACTGACAGAAGTGAATATGTTACTTACTTACTTACGCCTGTTACCCCAATGGAGCATAGGCCGCCCACCAGTTTTCCTCAACCAACTCTGTCCAACGCTTCCCTCTCCAGTTCTGTCCAATGTTTGTTCATTCCTCTCATATCTTTCTCTATTTCTCGGCGTAATGTATTCTTTGGCCTTCCTCTCTTCCTTTTGCCTTGAGGGTTCCATGTGAGGGTTTGTCTCGTGACGCAGTTAGGTGCTTTTCGTAGTGTGTGTCCTATCCACTTCCACCGCTTCTTCCTGATTTCCTCCTTCACTGGAATCTGGTTTGTTCTCTCCCACAGTTCGTTGTTGCTGATGGTGTCTGGCCAACGAATACGAAGTATTTTGCGTAGACAGCTGTTAATAAACACTTGTATCTTCTGAATGATGGCTTTCGTAGTTCTCCATGTTTCCGCTCCATACAGTAGAACTGTCTTCACATTTGTATTGAAAATCGTGATTTTGGTTTTGGTTGAAAGTTGTTTGGAGTTCCATATATTTTTCAACTGTAGAAATGCAGCCCTTGCTTTGCCAATCCGTGCCCTCACATCTGCATCGGATCCACCTTTCTCGTCGATGATGCTACCAAGATATGTAAAGGTGTTAACGTCCTCCAAGGCATCTCCATCAAGAGTGATTTGGTTTGTGCATGTTGTGTTGCATCGGGGAATTTCGCTTTTTCCTTTATGTATGTTGAGACCTACTGCTGCAGAGGCTGCTGCTACACTCGTCGTCTTCTCTTGCATTTGTTGTTGAGTGTGCGATATGTACTCACTCCCAAACACGATGACGCTAATTGAAAGAACTCATATTCACATACACCTATTTGAAAATGAATTAGAAAAAAATTACAAATGAAATTATGGACAAACTATGTGCTGCATTTCATAATGAACAGAGACCATGTTAAATTAATATGAATAGTAAACTATAATGCATAAACACCAGAATGAATGATATCAGTATATCGCAAAACAAAATATCACAGTTGTAGTGGAACGCTTCTAGGAAGAAAACGCGATTTTTGAAAAATAAACAATATTGTGCGCGTTTTGTTTAACTGTACCAAACAACACTTCTTGCGAGCAACGTTCTCTTTGCGTTGCTGCCATTTTTCTTAACGTGCTGCTCCCTATGTAATGCCTACTTTCTCTTTCAATAAAGTATTCAAACATGGATTTATTTTAAGTGACGGGATAGTATGGAAAATTTAATGGTGATCATAGATAATCTGGTGTCTCTCGCCACTAAACAATAAAATAGATTGAATGATACACCCAAAAAATTATGAATATTACAGAGTTCTAAGCAAATTGGTTACACTTTCAGAAGTCACGACAAATAAGTATTACAGTCACATACAGTGACATGAATAGTCACATTATGCTGTTTGGTTTTTAAGCCATCACGTTAAACATGTCATTTGATAAGAAGCTGCATAAGAATTTCACATTACATCACATGCAATCACAAGCTTCACTTACTCCTTCATTATCTGTGTTGCAAAATGACGTCAAATAAGCTTTATTCTATAAAAAATAACCTTATTAGGTGAGTGATAACGTAGGTGATGGTTTCATCTGACGTATCGTTTCTTCAGTTAATCTCAAACCTATGATATGACGTAGTACTACATGAGAAACTTTCATCATTATGAAAAATGCAATCAAAAGCTTTAATGGCCATGTCTCTATTTTCTGCGTGGTGTGGGTTAGATTAACTCATGATTGACGGACAAACTCTCCCTTCCGTTATACTAATATTTTTCTTAATGCTTACAAATACTCCACCTATGAAGCCTTAAGCTTCAGTGTTTCGGTTCGTAGCAATCCATGTTTCGTAATTTTGAATTTTTTCTTCGAATTAATTTAAGATAATACTATAAATCCCAATTCAACTACATGTTTGACAAGGCACGACGGAGGATTCGAAAACGAACCACGCAGTACGAATTCTGTATTGTATCATCTACGCCTGTAACGAACCTTACAATTCCTTTTCAATACAGTTTTCACTGTCGCAAAATGTTCTTTCGTTTCCCTTCCTGTTTTACTATATCAATTTGTAATGGCGTATCCAACACTCATTCATTTTATTTTGGTGGCCTTTCAAAGTATGTGTAGCTTAATGGGAAGTTTGACTTTGGTTTGTTGTTGTCATTGTATACTCAATGATTAGGCCATTGGCTCTCATATCTGAATTTCTTCTCTGAACCATGTCTGCTGATAAGCAGTTGTTCGTTAGTAAACTAACTTTTGCGCTTGACAGTTACTTACAGTTCGTATGTTTTCAGCAAACAAGTATCTATATAGTTTTCATACTGCCCAGTTTTATTTCATTGACCGTGAACGTAGGTAGCTGATTTACTTCAATGTATTTTAGTAGTTTATGGAGAATATCTGTTATTACCCTAACCACTGAATGTCGCCTTATAAAGCTATTATTTGGAGTTCATCTTACTAATAGGTGGTAGATCTTACACTTCCATGCTGTATCTTTGCGACTAACGTAATTCAATTCGATGAACTTAGTTCTATTTTGACGAAGAATATCATCAAATTAATAGGTCTCATTAGTTTTTATTAAGTTACTGGGAAGTGAGATTTCTCATGAACATGAATACTTTCGTTCATCATGAAAACACATAATTGAACGATATCTTCATGCTAACACCTTGGTGGATATATGCGAACAACGTGGAAAATGTGACTTGGTTTACTTCTTTATGATATCTAGCGTATAAGAATTTGGAGTGCTTAAGTTGTATTGTTGGTGTTCAAGCCCGGTATCGCCAGATATAGTGGGACGAGTTGCGGTTGACTATGAACACCACTAACGAAATGCTCAACCGTCCTCTTTTATCGAGACTTTTGACCAGCAGAAGCCCGAAAGGTCTTCAGGCGAAGTTATGTTTCAGCCACGGCAAAGTACGAAATTTGATGAGTGCAAGTTTTAAAGTTTCGACGATCAATAAAACAATAAAAGATACAAATCATTTACAGAACAAATAATAAAGCCACAGTACTCTGAGGCTTGGGAAATATTGATGTTTATTGATTATTTCTAACAATGTAATCGATAAGCTTGCAAACCGATATGCTTGAATGCACTGACGAGTTAACCTTACATATTAATTGAAAAGACAAGATAGAATATCCTTATGCTTTTTCCGGCCGTGGTAAGTAGATCAAGAAGTATTGATGATACGAAATTACAGAGTTACTCAGTAAAATAGGAAAAACATATCGTAAATCGTTCATTCGCAAAATATACGTCCATCCTATCAAACTGGACTATTCCTGCTGCAAAACATCAATCCATTGTCACTATTCATGCGTTTCATTCAAATTCCATTGTGTTCTCACTCTTCCTTTCTTGATCTTCCACCATATTCTGCTGCCAGACATTACGTTGACACTCACGTCATATACTACTTATAAGTAGCTCACACCACACTCGTTCATCCTTTTAATAAGCTGTCGTCGTACTCTTTCTGATCGCCGAATCGCTGTCTACTTTTGTGCTTTCCGTGACTCATACGCTTGATAATCTTGAAACGACCTCTGCAGTTGACTAGCATTCACGGTTTTTGGTTTTCTCCTTTCCGTATCGTGTAAACAGAGCTCCGTCTCTCAATAACAATGTGCGGTCCTTCCCATTTCGGGAGCAGCTTCCCTGATCCTTGTCCCCATGCTACGGTGCCTTTCCGTTCTCTACATTCTACCAGGTCCCCTACTCTAAACGGCCTACACTGCCTACTCTGCTGTTCTGTCGTTGTATGCGACATCTGTTTTTTCTTTATATTGCTGATTGCCTCCCTCCTCTCCTTCTTTAACCTTGTTGCCGTCCACTTCTGTTGTTGCGGCCATGTCTTATTGTGCATTGGAATTCGCGGATGTCTCCCGTACATAAGCAGGAAAGGTGATTTCTTGATTGTTCCTTGTATTGAAGCACGATGCGCCAGTAAGATTAGTGGTAATTCCTTCTCTCAATTCCCTATTTTAGAGGCTAACAATTTTTTAAACGTACGGTTGTTTCTTTCTGTAAGCCCGTTAGTCTACGGATGATATAGTGTAGTTCGTATTATCTTGATACCGAACTATTCCAGACGGGACTTAAACTCGTCACTTTCAAATCAGGGATCCTGATCAGATAATACTGTTTTCGGTATTCCGTTACATGCCACAATGTGCCGGATGACTACTTCCGTCACTGTTTTTGCCCGCTGATCTGGAATCGGTATGGCGTCTACACACCGTGTGACATGTTCTGTCATCACCATCAGGTATTGATTTCCGCCAGCCGTCTGCAGGAACGGTCCCATCACATCCACTGACAATAGATCACCAACTGCAGTTACGGGGACTGACGGCGATGGAGGGTGTATGTATCGATTACCTTTCATTAGTTGGCACCGCTGGCAAGTCAATACATATTGTGCCACATCGTCTCTCATGCCTGGCCAATATGCACTTTGTCTTACTATATCGGTCGTTCGAGTGATACCTGTATGAGCTACCTGGTGACATTACTGTATCAACTTATGCCGCACGTTATTTGGGATCACTGCCACAAAATTTTCATCATCGCGCCAGATTAAGGCTCCATATGTGCTAATCCTTAGTCTCTCCTTTTGTCGAAGCAGCAATAATTTCTCGTTGTTCATCTGCCATTCGTCAATACCTGCCCCTTCTTTTATCATTCTGATCACCTCTCGAAAGTTAGGGTCAGCCTTTTGCTGCCGGACGAGTCCTAGTAAGTCTCCGTCAAGGCCATTGACTGCGTACGCTGTCTTTGGGAGCTCAGCATCCATCTCCGGCCTCGATAAGTAGTCCGCCACCAAATTTTCTCCTCCTGGGACGTAGCCGATACTGAAGTCGTTCTCCTGCAGACGTATCGTCCATCGCGCCAACTTACCACGAAGGTCTTTTGCTGTTTTCAGCCACTGCAGGGTTTTATGATCAGTCTCGACGTGGGACCGCCTACCTAGCATGTATGGCGTCCATTTTTCTATTGCCCAGACAATGGCCAAACACTGTCTTTCGATCGTTGAGTACTTCTGTTCCGAGGGTGTGAGAATGCGACTCGCATATTCTGTCACACTGTTAGATTGACTTAAGACGGCGCCTGTTCCACGGTCACTCGCATCTGTTGTCACTGTAAACAGTTTTTCGGGTTCAGGTAATCTAAGCGTCATCCGGTGGTCGTCCAATAGGTTTTTGTTACGGACGAACGTTTTCTGGGCAGTCTCTGTCCACGTAAACCTATTGTCGCTTAACAACTTATAGAGGGGTGCCGCTTTTTCGTTAAAGTTCTTGACGAATCGACTGTAGAACGCGGTCCTTCCAAGAAATTGTCTCAGCTTCCTTTTGGAATTAGCTACCGCGATGTTCTTTATGGCTAGGATTTTCTCCGGCAACGGTTTTATTTCTCCATTTCCAAATTTATGCCACAACAAGATGACACCACTTTTCGCTATTAGTGATTTTTCCTTATTTATTCTTCAATCCGCATTAGGACAGCTTCCACATGGTTAACATGATCCGCTTCTGTTCGGCTGTACACCACTATATCGTCGCCATACACCTCAACTTTCTCTAGGTTCTTGAGCAGCAGCATCAATAATCTTCTGAATGTAAACGGTGCACCTGCCAACCCGAACTGCATTCGTCTGAACTGGTATTGATAATCACGTACAGTATATGCTGTTTTATTTCGATCACTCTCTTTTATCGGCAGTTGCCAATACCCTGATCGTAGATCCAGTACTGTGAACAGTGTGGCGTTCTGCAGCCTATCCAAGGTCTCCTCCACAGTGGGCATTGCATATGGTTTTAGTTCAGTTATGTTATTAAGTTCTCTGAAGTCTACACAAAATCCGTATTTTCCGTTCGGCTTCTTCGCCAAGAGCACTGGCGAGCTATATGGGCTGTCTGCTTCATCAATTATGCCCTCAACATCTCTTGTACCTGTCTTTCTATCTCCGCCTCCAAATGCACAGGCACGCAACGTGTTGTAAATATGTTTGCTTGCTCGTTCATCAGTGGAGTTTCGTGCTTTACTTTATCGCAAAATCCGTACGGTTCTCCGTCTCCCACGAACAGTTTCCCGTACTTTGCACACAACTCGTGTATATTTGGTTTCTTTTCCGACCTGTCTGGTGCTACCCTTATCTCTGCCACTTCACTACTCTCATGTATCGGGAATGCTTCATACTTAGTGATTATCTTACCATTCCGTAATTCGATTATCGCTTTTACTTCTCTCAAAAAATCTGCTCCTAATATTGGTCTCGGTAAGCTGCTTGTCACTACAAAGTGGAAACTTATTTCCGCACTTCTTACCTCAACGTTACTTTTAGACGTGCCCAGAACCTGTAACCGGTTTCACTCTACGGTTTGTACTGTCAATGTACATGGCACGACTCTCTGACATAGCTCTCTGTTTATCAACGATATTGCTGCCCCTGTATCAATCAGACATACTAACTCGCGTTCGTTAATGCTTACTCTGGCGTAAAGCGCTCCTCTATTGACAAACGCGACAACCCCCAGATTCCCCGAACAGACACAACTTGAATTATAACCTTTCACATACTTGTATCTTCGTCTTGTGGGACAGTTTCTCCTCCAATGTCCTGTCCCTTCACAAGCGTAACATTTATTATTCCTGCTGCCAGTTACTCTCATTGCGGCAACCTCACGCTGCAGCTCATCGATTTTCTTCTCAAGATCATCTTTCTCCAGACTCGCGCACGCCACCGAAGCTGCTGTTTGCGTCATTAGCTGTCGAGTCACTTTCGCCAATTCATTTATACTCATCGGATGTGCGGCGTTGACCAACTCCAGCTGCTGCGAAATGGCGTCCGGAAAACTCTCGAAGAACTGCGATGCCAACAGCTGAGCTTCAGATTCCTCATCCAAACTCGACAACGCGCGATATAACAGCTTGATCAACTACACAGCCAGCACCAGTGGGTCTCCATCCGCCGATAATTTCACCGTCCTGAACTTCTGATGCGCCTGCTGTCGATCCACTACGCTGTCAAACTCCGCGACAAGCCGATCCGTGACCAACTACCACGTCCTCACCTTGGCATCCATGCTGTCATACGCCTCCTTCGCTCGGCCGCGAAGCAGCAATCCCAAAACCACCGCCTTCTCCTGCTTCCATCCGGCTAGCTCCGCCACAGACTCAAATTCCTTCAGGAAGGCTCCCACATCTCCATCCCCGAACTCCTTCGGCCACGGTATCTTCATCCTGGCAGCGAAACCAAATGTAATGAAGAAGAACACAGGTGAGGACAACCAATTTGAATCTAGCGAAAATTACAGAGTTACTCAGTAAAATTGGAAAACCATATCGTAAATCGTTCATTTGCAAAAGATCAGTTCATCCTATCGAACTGGACTGTTCCTGTTGCAAAACATCAATCCATTGTCACTATTCATGCGTTTCATACAAATTCCATTGTTTTCTAACTCTTCCTTTCTTGATCTTCCCCCATATTATACTGCCGGACATTACGTTGACGCTCACGTCATATACTACTTATAAGTAGCTCACACCACAGTATGACAACTTAAACTGATGTTCATATGTAGTTCACCAGTATCTTGCAATATGTATTTGGAACTCATTGTCAATACATTTGAAATCAAAAACTACACAACTTTTTATTGCTTTAGTTTGTTTCTGTTTATTTGCTTAGAATGACATAAATTAGTCAATAATGTATAATTGTTAAAATTAATAAAGTATACTTTAACATGAACAAGTTTGATTGTTTGAAACTTTTAAGTTCTCATAGTTTTAAGAGAAAGTAACTGCAGTTTGAAATAAGTTCCTTTCATCAAAGAAATTAAAAATTGCTGAGATTATTATTTTTTATTTCGTAGACGGGACTATTTTACATATTGACACTTCTGTTTAAAAGCCTCCGAATAGTTTCCAAATCACTTATTTAGATACTTATTGATGAATTAGTGAACTGGTGCTTTGAGTATATTAATCATCTTATTGTATCCCAATCCTAAAACGCCCATATATAATCTCCAGTAAACCAGATTGATTCTGAAAAGCACAGTTTACATATAAGAGGATTAGAATAGTTGGTTTTCTGTCTTTCAGTACTTTGAAGTCAGTGTTACGCAGAGTCCGATATTAAATATTCTAAAAAATTTACTACAGTTTGAGATAATACTGTTGATGATGGGTATCTTTTATGTGAATATGTACGATGAATCAAAGTTTAAAAACTCTAATATATTTACACAGTGATTTTTAAAGATGATAGATTATTGACCTTGAAGAGATTAGGGACAAAATGATTTACTTCAGCCAATAATAATAACAATTGTTTTTCAAACTAATATGACTGTGCATCGTAGAATATGAAGAATCGGATTTTCTATCTGGCAAGAACAAAGCAGTTGAGTAAATGTTCAATAAATTTCTGACTAAAGCAGGCAGTAAAAACATAGATGATGAAACATACAATATGTGTCTATTTTAAACTCATATTCTTATATCAATTAGGTAGTATTGTAGTGCGAGCTACTTATAAGTAGTATATGGCGTGAGTGTCAACGTAATGTCTAGCAGCAGAAGATGAGGGAGGATCGAGAAAGGAGGAGTGGGAACACAATGGAATTTGTATGAAACGCATGAATAGTGAAATGTCAGACAATGGATTGATGATTGATTGAAGATTTGCAAATTAACGGTTACGATATGGTTTTCCTATTTTATTGAGTAACTCTGTGATTTACTTTAAATACTATTCGGTTGCCCCACCTGTGCTCTCCTTCACTACATTTGGTGTAGCTGCCTGCTCGAAGGAAGGAGCTCCTGTGGCCCAGGAAGTTTGAAGACGGAGGTTTGCGGAGCTTCCTGGAGGAGTTTTAGGCCGCAGTGGAGCTGGTGGGTGTGAAGGGGCCCGGGGCGGAGTTAGCGGTGCTGGGGACGCTGCGGGGAGGTGAGGCGAAGGCGGTATACGACAGCCTGGAAAGTGCCGCCGGGAAGACGGCGTGGGAGACGGTCACCGGGCGGCTGATGGAGGAGTTCGTCGGCCCAGTGGACAGGGAGGGGCCGCCGCAGAGGTTCCGGTTGGCGAGGCAGTCGGTTGATGGTGACCCGTTGGCGCTGGCTGTGGAGCTCACGATGTTGCTGCTCCGTGCGCTGCCGAGTGTGGATGGGGAGTCGGGGGCACAGTTGTTGGCGTCGCAATTTATCGAGAGTGTGCCTGCCGCCTGTGTCCCAGCAGCGGGAACAAGTAAACGCTACACTTTGCATAGATGCCTTATCCATTCCAGACCAGCGGGCAAGAACAATGACCGAAGTGGTAATCCGGCATATTGTAGCGTGTCACGGAACACGGAAGGTGATATTAACTGACCAGGGCCCTTGTTTTGAAAATGACTACAGCTTATTAAAAAGGGGGCGAGTGTGGTGCGAGTTACTTATAAGTAATATATGACGTGAGTGTCAACGTAATGTCTGGCAGCAGAAGATGGGGGAAGATCAAGAAAGGAACACTTTACAAGGTTGAACCCCACTGGTCACGTCTTCTCACTAGAACTCCGATAATTTCCTCACGAAGCTGGTGACTAGTTTGCACATTGATGAGTCCCATACTAAAACGAAACGTCCGTGCATGGCTTCAAGATTTCTAATGATGATCTAACAATGATTGATTACCACTATGGTTTTATAAGCACTAAACTTATTCTAGAATATTCGGTTTATATTTTAAAACAAGCAATTTAAATTTCCATATTTCAAAAACAAATGATAAATAACATAAATTAAATAAAAAGTCTAAATCAAAATACATCTACAAAATGTATTTGACTAGTTTAATGCAGGAACTGTAATATCAGCCAACTTTTAGAATGTATACTCTAAATTTATTTTCAAATTTAATTTATATAACTTATGTATGATTACGTAAAGATCATTCATTTTCATAATTAAACAAGTTATAATCTAATCAAATTACATGAAACTGGATATTTTGTTTATGGCTCTCACCATTCACCTTAGTACCATAAATTTCAAGTTAAATGTAAGCATAAGATTTTTTTAATTAGTGTTATGGAGATCAGTGTTTCTACACATTGATATAATCATTCAGTCATTGTTAGACCACCTTTAGAAACCTACATGCACTGGACGTTCGTTTCGACCTGGTATTGAACTCATCAGCAGTATGAAGTCACGACCGCCCCCCCATGAGGGAATTGAATCCAGGACTTTCAATCTCACGTGCGAACGCTTAACCTTTAGACTATTGAGTTGGTGGCTTTCAACAGTGTTTAATTGTAACTTTGATCAATCTACGACATTGCACTTACTCATCCAATGTCTTCGGTAAACACTGTCTCAAAACTGAACACACTTTAACTCCAGGACTTTTCACTTGAACACAGCACAACAAAACGGTCGTCCAGTGTTTCCAGATTTCTAATGGTGGTCTACCATTGATGGACTTATTATTTCAAAGTAACTGAACAATCTCCACAACCTTATAATACAAAAAGTTTTCTAGATGTAAAGTAAATACTATGCCAGAAATAAAATACATTGAGAATAATATTTGTATAGTATTTATTTATATGATATTATGTAACACAATACATATTCAATAATTCTTAGAAAAAATAATAATATTCTTTATGTAGTGTAAGTTTCTATACCATAGTGAATAATATAATTTAATAATTTAAAGACAAAAGTGAAAACTGCTTTTAGCATACATTTTTTAAATAGTAATTACATATTTAAGTAATTACAGAGGTATCACTCTTCTCTCAATACCAGGCAAAGTCTTCAACAAGGTATTGTTTAATAGAATGAAGGACTCCGTAGACGCCCAACTACGAGACCAACAGGCCGGATTTCGTAAGGATCGATCGTGTACTGACCAAATTGCAACAAAACGGATCATTGTGGGATAATCAGTCGAATGGAACTCACCATTATACATCAGCTTGATTGACTACGAGAAAGTATTCAAAAGTGTGGATAGGAAAACACTGTGGAGGCTTCTTCGACACTACGATGTACCCGAGAAGATAGTCAACATCATACGGAATTCTTATGATGGAATAAACTACAAAATCGTGCACGGAGGTCAGCTGACAAACTCGTTTGAGGTGAAGACCGGTGTTAGGCAGGATTGCTTACTCTCACCCTTTCTGTTTCTCCTGGTGATCGACTGGATTATGAAGACATCAGCTTCCGGAGGGAAGCATGGTATACAATGGACAGCTAGGACGCAGCTGGGCGATCTGGACTTCGCAGATGACCTGGCTCTTCTATCGCACACGCAACAATGACCACCAGTGTAGCAGCAGCCTCTGCAGCAGTAGGTCTCAACATACATAAAGGAAAAAGCGAGATTCTCCGATACAACACAACATGCACCAACCAAACCACTCTTGATGGAGATGACTTGGAGGACGTCGAAAGCTTTACAGATCTGGGCACCCTTACTGATGAGCAGATGTGAAGGTGCAGATCGGCAAAGCAAGGACAGCATTTCTACAACTGACCAACATCTGGAAGTCAAAACAACTGTCAACAAACATCTAAGTCAGAATTTTCAATACAAATATCCAAACAGTTCTACTGTATGGAGCGGAAATGTGGAAAGCTGTGAAAACTATTATTCACAAGATACTAGTATTTATTAACAGTTGTCTACGCAAAACACTTCGCATCCGTTGACCAGACACTATCTTCGACAACCTACTGTGGGAGAGAACAAACCAGATTCCAGTGAAGGAAGAACTGAGGAAGAATAGATAGATATGACATACAATGGAGAAAGCACCCAACTGTGTCACAAGACAAACTCTCACTTGGAATGGCCAAGACCGAAGGGAATGTGGAAAACCGAAAACACATTGCACCGAGAATTGAAGACAGACATGATAAGAATGAACAATAATTGGACAGAAGTAGAAAGGAACGCGCAAGATAGAGTAGGCTGATGAATATTGGTCTTCTGCTTATACTGCATTGGGTGTAACAGTTCAAAGTAAGTAAAATTAAGTAAGTACATATTTTAAGTAAATGTCAAATTTAAAACATGAGCAGGATACGGCAAACCCACTTATTTGTCATTTAGTTATCACAGAATGATTGGCTAATTGACAACAAACAAAATATGAATGATTTTAGACTAAACTGTTCAGATATCATATAAATGAATTTTATTTGTTTGTTGTGTGAAATTTTTGCTAAACCAACCCTTTATGTCTCTCAAACTGTTATAAGTAACAGTTTGAGAGACATAAAGGGTTGGTTTAGCAAAAATTTCACACAACAAACAAATAAAATTCATTATATGATATCTGAACAGTTTAGTCTAAAATCATTCATATTTTGTTTGTTGTCAATTAGCCAATCATTCTGTGATAACTAAATGACAAATAAGTGGGTTTGCCGTATCCTGCTCATGTTTTAAATTTGACATTTACTTAAAATATGTACTTACTTAATTTTACTTACTTTGAACTGTTACACCCAATGCAGTATAAGCAGAAGACCAATATTCATCAGCCTACTCTATCTTGCGCGTTCCTTTCTACTTCTGTCCAATTATTGTTCATTCTTATCATGTCTGTCTTCAATTCTCGGTGCAATGTGTTTCGGTTTTCCACATTCCTTCGGTCTTGGCCATTCCAAGTGAGAGTTTGTCTTGTGACACAGTTGGGTGCTTTCTCCATTGTATGTCATATCTATCTATTCTTCCTCAGTTCTTCCTTCACTGGAATCTGGTTTGTTCTCTCCCACAGTAGGTTGTCGAAGATAGTGTCTGGTCAACGGATGCGAAGTGTTTTGCGTAGACAACTGTTAATAAATACTAGTATCTTGTGAATAATAGTTTTCACAGCTTTCCACATTTCCGCTCCATACAGTAGAACTGTTTGGATATTTGTATTGAAAATTCTGACTTAGATGTTTGTTGACAGTTGTTTTGACTTCCAGATGTTGGTCAGTTGTAGAAATGCTGTCCTTGCTTTGCCGATCTGCACCTTCACATCTGCTCATCAGTAAGGGTGCCCAGATCTGTAAAGCTTTCGACGTCCTCCAAGTCATCTCCATCAAGAGTGGTTTGGTTGGTGCATGTTGTGTTGTATCGGAGAATCTCGCTTTTCCCTTTATGTATGTTGAGACCTACTGCTGCAGAGGCTGCTGCTACACTGGTGGTCATTGTTGCGTGTGCGATAGAAGAGCCAGGTCATCTGCGAAGTCCAGATCGCCCAAGCTGCGTCCTAGCTGTCCATTGTATACCATGCTTCCCTCCGGAAGCTGATGTCTTCATAATCCAGTCGATCACCAGGAGAAACAGAAAGGGTGAGAGTAAGCAATCCTGCCTAACACCGGTCTTCACCTCAAACGAGTTTGTCAGCTGACCTCCGTGCACGATTTTGTAGTTTATTCCATCATAAGAATTCCGTATGATGTTGACTATCTTCTCGGGTACATCGTAGTGTCGAAGAAGCCTCCACAGTGTTTTCCTATCCACACTTTTGAATACTTTCTCGTAGTCAATCAAGCTGATGTATAATGGTGAGTTCCATTGGACTGATTATCCCACATGATCCGTTTTGTTGGCAATTTGGTCAGTACACGATCGATCCTTACGAAATCCGGCCTGTTGGTCTCGTAGTTGGGCGTCTACGGAGTCCTTCATTCTATTAAACAATACCTTGTTGAAGACTTTGCCTGGTATTGAGAGAAGAGTGATACCTCTGTAATTACTATTTAAAAAATGTATGCTAAAAGCAGTTTCAACTTTTGTCTTTAAATTATTAAATTATATTTTGCACTATGTTTAGAAACTTACACTACATAAAGAATATTATTATTTTTTCTAAGAATTATTGAATATGTATTGTGTTACATAATATCATATAAATAAATACTATACAAATATTATTCTCAATGTATTTTATTTCTGGCATAGTATTTACTTTACATCTAGAAAACTTTTTGTATTATAAGGTTGTGGAGATTGTTCAGTTACTTTGAAATAATAAGTCCATCAATGGTAGACCACCATTAGAAATCTGGAAACACTGGACGACCGTTTTGTTGTGCTGTGTTCAAGTGAAAAGTCCTGGAGTTAAAGTGTGTTCAGTTTTGAGACAGTGTTTACCGAAGACATTGGATGAGTAAGTGCAATGTCGTAGATTGATCAAAGTTACAATTAAACACTGTTGAAAGCCACCAACTCAATAGTCTAAAGGTTAAGCGTTCGCACGTGAGATTGAAAGTCCTGGATTCAATTCCCTCATGGGGGGGCGGTCGTGACTTCATACTGCTGATGAGTTCAATACCAGGTCGAAACGAACGTCCAGTGCATGTAGGTTTCTAAAGGTGGTCTAACAATGACTGATGATTATATCAATGTGTAGAAACACTGATCTCCATAACACTAATTAAAAAAATCTTATGCTTACATTTAACTTGAAATTTATGGTACTAAGGTGAATGGTGAGAGCCATAAACAAAATATCCAGTTTCATGTAATTTGATTAGATTATAACTTGTTTAATTATGAAAATGAATGATCTTTACGTAATCATACATAAGTTATATAAATTAAATTTGAAAATAAATTTAGAGTATACATTCTAAAAGTTGGCTGATATTACAGTTCCTGCATTAAACTAGTCAAATACATTTTGTAGATGTATTTTGATTTAGACTTTTTATTTAATTTATGTTATTTATCATTTGTTTTTGAAATATGGAAATTTAAATTGCTTGTTTTAAAATATAAACCGAATATTCTAGAATAAGTTTAGTGCTTATAAAACCATAGTGGTAATCAATCATTGTTAGATCATCATTAGAAATCTTGAAGCCATGCACGGACGTTTCGTTTTAGTATGGGACTCATCAATGTGCAAACTAGTCACCAGCTTCGTGAGGAAATTATCGGAGTTCTAGTGAGAAGACGTGACCAGTGGGGTTCAACCTTGTAAAGTGTTCCTTTCTTGATCTTCCCCCATCTTCTGCTGCCAGACATTACGTTGACACTCACGTCATATATTACTTATAAGTAACTCGCACCACACTCGCCCCCTTTTTAATAAGCTGTAGTCATTTTCAAAACAAGGGCCCTGGTCAGTTAATATCACCTTCCGTGTTCCGTGACACGCTACAATATGCCGGATTACCACTTCGGTCATTGTTCTTGCCCGCTGGTCTGGAATGGATAAGGCATCTATGCAAAGTGTAGCGTTTACTTGTTCCCGCTGCTGGGACACAGGCGGCAGGCACACTCTCGATAAATTGCGACGCCAACAACTGTGCCCCCGACTCCCCATCCACACTCGGCAGCGCACGGAGCAGCAACATCGTGAGCTCCACAGCCAGCGCCAACGGGTCACCATCAACCGACTGCCTCGCCAACCGGAACCTCTGCGGCGGCCCCTCCCTGTCCACTGGGCCGACGAACTCCTCCATCAGCCGCCCGGTGACCGTCTCCCACGCCGTCTTCCCGGCGGCACTTTCCAGGCTGTCGTATACCGCCTTCGCCTCACCTCCCCGCAGCGTCCCCAGCACCGCTAACTCCGCCCCGGGCCCCTTCACACCCACCAGCTCCACTGCGGCCTAAAACTCCTCCAGGAAGCTCCGCAAACCTCCGTCTTCAAACTTCCTGGGCCACAGGAGCTCCTTCCTTCGAGCAGGCAGCTACACCAAATGTAGTGAAGGAGAGCACAGGTGGGGCAACCGAATAGTATTTAAAGTAAATCACAGAGTTACTCAATAAAATAGGAAAACCATATCGTAACCGTTAATTTGCAAATCTTCAATCAATCATCAATCCATTGTCTGACATTTCACTATTCATGCGTTTCATACAAATTCCATTGTGTTCCCACTCCTCCTTTCTCGATCCTCCCTCATCTTCTGCTGCTAGACATTACGTTGACACTCACGCCATATACTACTTATAAGTAGCTCGCACTACAATACTACCTAATTGATATAAGAATATGAGTTTAAAATAGACACATATTGTATGTTTCATCATCTATGTTTTTACTGCCTGCTTTAGTCAGAAATTTATTGAACATTTACTCAACTGCTTTGTTCTTGCCAGATAGAAAATCCGATTCTTCATATTCTACGATGCACAGTCATATTAGTTTGAAAAACAATTGTTATTATTATTGGCTGAAGTAAATCATTTTGTCCCTAATCTCTTCAAGGTCAATAATCTATCATCTTTAAAAATCACTGTGTAAATATATTAGAGTTTTTAAACTTTGATTCATCGTACATATTCACATAAAAGATACCCATCATCAACAGTATTATCTCAAACTGTAGTAAATTTTTTAGAATATTTAATATCGGACTCTGCGTAACACTGACTTCAAAGTACTGAAAGACAGAAAACCAACTATTCTAATCCTCTTATATGTAAACTGTGCTTTTCAGAATCAATCTGGTTTACTGGAGATTATATATGGGCGTTTTAGGATTGGGATACAATAAGATGATTAATATACTCAAAGCACCAGTTCACTAATTCATCAATAAGTATCTAAATAAGTGATTTGGAAACTATTCGGAGGCTTTTAAACAGAAGTGTCAATATGTAAAATAGTCCCGTCTACGAAATAAAAAATAATAATCTCAGCAATTTTTAATTTCTTTGATGAAAGGAACTTATTTCAAACTGCAGTTACTTTCTCTTAAAACTATGAGAACTTAAAAGTTTCAAACAATCAAACTTGTTCATGTTAAAGTATACTTTATTAATTTTAACAATTATACATTATTGACTAATTTATGTCATTCTAAGCAAATAAACAGAAACAAACTAAAGCAATAAAAAGTTGTGTAGTTTTTGATTTCAAATGTATTGACAATGAGTTCCAAATACATATTGCAAGATACTGGTGAACTACATATGAACATCAGTTTAAGTTGTCATACTGTGGTGTGAGCTACTTATAAGTAGTATATGACGTGAGCGTCAACGTAATGTCCGGCAGTATAATATGGGGGAAGATCAAGAAAGGAAGAGTTAGAAAACAATGGAATTTGTATGAAACGCATGAATAGTGACAATGGATTGATGTTTTGCAACAGGAACAGTCCAGTTCGATAGGATGAACTGATCTTTTGCAAATGAACGATTTACGATATGGTTTTCCAATTTTACTGAGTAACTCTGTAATTTTCGCTAGATTCAAATTGGTTGTCCTCACCTGTGTTCTTCTTCATTACATTTGGTTTCGCTGCCAGGATGAAGATACCGTGGCCGAAGGAGTTCGGGGATGGAGATGTGGGAGCCTTCCTGAAGGAATTTGAGTCTGTGGCGGAGCTAGCCGGATGGAAGCAGGAGAAGGCGGTGGTTTTGGGATTGCTGCTTCGCGGCCGAGCGAAGGAGGCGTATGACAGCATGGATGCCAAGGTGAGGACGTGGTAGGCGGTCACGAATCGGCTTGTCGCGGAGTTTGACAGCCCAGTGAATCGACAGGAGGCGCTTCAGAGGTTCAGGACGGTTAAGTTATCGGCGGATGGAGACCCACTGGTGCTGGCAGTCGAGTTGACCAAGCTGTTACATCGCGCGCTGCCGAGTTTGGATGAGGAATCTGAAGCTCAGCTGTTGGCATCGCAGTTCATCGAGAGTGTTCCGGACGCCATTTCCCAGCAGCTGAAGTTGGTCAACGCCGCACATCCGATGAGTATCAATGAATTGGCGAAAGTGACTCGACAGCTAATGACGCAAACAGCAGCTTCGGTGGCGTGCGCGAGTCTGGAGAAAGATGGTCTCGAGAAGAAAATCGATGAGCTGCAGCGTAAGGTTGCCGCAATGAGAGTAACTGGCAGCAGGAATAATAAATGTTACGCTTGTGGAGGGACAGGACATTGGAGGAGAAACCGTCCCACAAGACGAAGATACAAGTATGTGAAAAGGTATAATTCGAGTTTTGTCTGTTCGGGGAATCTGGGGGTTGTCGCGTTAGTCGATAGAGGAGCGCTTTACGCCAGAGTAAGCATTAACGAACGCGAGTTAGTATGTCTGATTGATACAGGGGCAGCAATATCGTTGATAAGCAGAGAGCTGTGTCAGAGAGTCGTGCCATGTACTTTGACAGTTCAAACCGTAGGGGGACACCGGTTACAGGTTCTGGGCACGTCTAACAGTAACGTTTAGGTAGGAAGTGCGGAGATAAGTTTCCAGTTTGTAGTGACAAACAGCTTACCGAGACCAATATTAGGAGCAGATTTTCTGAGAGAAGTAAAAGCGATAATCGACTTACGGAATGGTAAGATAATCACTAAGTATGGAGCATTCCCGATACATGAGAGTAGTGAAGTGGCAGAGATAAGGGTAGCACCAGACAGGTCGGAAAAGAAACCGAATATTCACGAGTTGTGTGCGAAGCACGGGAAACTGTTCACGGAGAACCGTACGGATTTTGCGATAAAGCAAAGCACGAAATTCTACTAAAGAACGAGCAAGTAACCATATTTACACCACGTCGCGTGCCTGTACATTTGGAGGCGGAGATAAAAAGACAGGTACAAGAGATGTTTAAAGAGGGCATAAGTTAAGAAGCAGACAGCCCATATAGCTCGCCAGTGCTCTTGGTGAAGAAGCCGAACGGAAAATACAGATTTTGTGTAGACTTCAGAGAACTTAATAACATAACTGAACTAAAACCATGTGCAATGCCCACTGTGGGGGAGACCTTGGATAGGCTGCAGAACGCCACACTGTTCACAGTACTGGATCTACGATCAGGATATTGGCAACTGCCGATAAAAGAGAGTGATCGAAATAAAACAGCATTTACTGTATGTGATAAGCAGTACCAGTTCAGACGAATGCCGTTCGGGTTGGCAGGTGCGTCGTTTACATTCAGAAGAGTAATGATGCTGCTGCTCAAGAACCTAGAGAATGTTAAGGTGTATGGCGACGATGCAGTGGTGTACAGCCGAACAGAAGCGGATCATGTCAACCATGTGGAAGCTGTCCGAAAGCAGATCAAACAATTCGGACTACGAATCAATAAGGAAAAATCACAAATATCGAAAAGTAGTGTCATCTTGTTGGGGCATAAAGTTGGGAATGGAGAAATAAAACCGTTGCCGGAGAAAATCCTAGCCATAAAGAACATCGCGGTACCTAATTCCAAAAGGAAGCTGAGACAGTTTCTTGGAAGGGCGGCTTTCTACAGTCGATTCGTCAAGAACTTTAACGAAGAAGCGGCACCCCTCTATAAGTTGTTAAGCAACACTAAGTTTACGTGGACAGAGACTGCCCAGAAAACGTTCGACCGTATCAAAAACCTATTGGACGACCGCCGGATGACGCTACGATTACCTGAACCTGGAAAACTGTTTACGGTGACAACAGATGCGAGTGACCGTGGAATAGGCGCCGTCTTACGTCAATCTGACAGTGTGATAGAATATGCGAGTCGCGTTCTCACACCCTCTGAGCAGAAGTACTCAACGATCGAAAAAGAGTGTTTAGCGATTGTCTGGGCAATAGAAAAATGGAGGCCATACCTACTAGGTAGGCGGTTCCACGTCGAGACTGATTATAAACCCCTGCAGTGGCTGAAAACAGCAAAAGACCCCCGTGGTAAGTTGGCGCGATGGATGATACGTCTGCAGGAGTACGACTTCAGTATCGGCCACGTTCCAGGAAGAGAAAATTTGGTGGCGGACTACTTATCGAGGCCGGAGATGGATGCTGAGCTCCCAATGACATCATACGCAGTCAATAGCCTTGACGGAGACCCACTAGAACTCGTCCGGCAGCAAAAGGCTGAGCCTAACCTTCGAGGGGTGATCAGAATGATAAAAGAAGGGGCAGGTATTGACGAACGGCAGATGAACAACGCGGTATTATTACTGCTTCGACAAAAGGAGAGACTGAGGATTAGCACATATGGAGCCCTGATCTGGCGAGATGATGATGAAAATTTGGTGGCAGTGATCCCAAAGAACATGCGGCATAAGATGATACAGGAGTGTCACCAGGTAGCTCATACAGGTATCACACGAACGACTGATCTAGTAAGACAAAGTGCATATTGGCCAGGCATGAGAGACGATGTGGCACAATATGTATTGACTTGCCAGCGGTGCCAACTAATGAAAAGTAATCGATACATACACCCGCCATCGCAGTCAGTTCCCGTAACTGCAGTTGGTGATCTATGGCCAGTGGATGTGATGGGACCGTTCCCGCAGACAGCCAGCGGCAGTCAATACCTGGTGGTGATGACAGAACTTGCCACACGGTGGGTAGACGCCGTACCAATTCCAGATCAGCGGGCAAAAACACTGACGGAAGTAGTCATCCGGCACATTGTGGCATGTCACGGAATACCGAAAACAATATTAACTGATCAGGGTCCCTGATTTGAAAGTGACGAGTTTAAGTCTCGTCTGGAATAGTTCGGTATCAAGATAATACGAACTACACTATATCATCCGTAGACTAACGGGCTTACAGAAAGAAACAACCGGACGTTGAAGGAATGGTTAGCCTCTAAAGGAGGGAATTGGGAGAAGGAATTACCACTAATCTTACTGGCGCATCGTGCCTCAATACCAGGAACAACCAAGAAATCACCTTTCCTGCTTATGTACCGGAGACATCCGCGACTTCCAATGCACAATAAGACATGGCCGCAACAACATAAGTGGACGGTAACAAGGTTAAAGAAGGAGAGGAGGGAGGCAATCAGCAATATAAAGAAAAAACAGATGTCGCATACAACGACAGAACAGCAGAGTAGGCAGTGGAAGCCGTTTAAAGTCGGGGACCTGGTAAAATGTAGAGAACGGAAAGCCACCGTAGCATGGGGACAAGGATCAGGGAAGCTGCTCCCGAAATGGGAAGGACCGTACATTGTTATTGAGAGACGTGGCTCTGTTTACACGATACGGAAAGGAGACAACCAAAAACGCGTGAATGCCAGTCAACTGCAGAGGTGGTTTCAAGATTATCAAGCAGTGTGAGTCACGGAAAGCACCAAAGAAGACAGCGA